>OX104069.1:110671670-110772685 GCA_944474145.2 Dicrocoelium dendriticum
GACCAGTTCGACACTGTGTTAAGGTCGCACTGGAGCCGTTCATTATCTTCCGGCCCTCTGATCCTTCGCCATATCTTGATATCGTCAGCGAAAAATAGGAAATCCGAAGTAATTGATCTCGCCATATCGTTAATGAACACCAAGGATAGACGAGGTCCAAGAACCGAGCCTTGTGGTACTCCGCACGCCACATCGATCGCATCAGACAATGATTCTCGGACTCTCACCACTAGTCGTCGTTCTTGTAGAAAATTGTCAATCCAACTCAGGATTGGGTCGCCAATGCCGTAATTACGAAGCTTGTAAAGGAGAATGCGATGGTTTAAGCGATCAAATGTTTTTGAAAAGTCCAAGTAGATGACATCGACCCCTACTCCATCATCAACAGCTTCAGTCCAGCTATTAAGTGCAATAATAGGCTAAATAAATAAATAAATGAATGAATAATTTATTCTCAGTTTCATAGAGACACACCAACGCAGGCATGATCAAGGTTTAAATACCGACGTGTATCACGACGATACATTGGGTTCAAGCGTGTGTAGTATTACACGAATGCTTTTGACGAAAGCCATGTTGCTCTGGGCTATTAAATTGTAGCTTTCCATGTATTCCATCAGCGCGTCTGCGATGATTGATTCCATCACTTTGGATAGTACTGGAAGTAGTGTTATTGGGCGGTAGTTGGCAGGATCAGTGCGGCTACCTCCTTTATGAATAGGAGTGATGACCCCTTCCTTCCATACTGGTGGAATACGGTTCTTCTCTAGACATCGCTGATAGAAAATAGCCAGTGGTGCTGCTAGATCACTAGCTACTGCCTGTAGAGCCTTTGGTCGGATATTGTCAGCTCCGGGAGAACTGTGGATACGCAAGGATAACAAATTCTTCAACACAGCTTCCGCAGTGAAGGTGATGTTTTCTAAACCAGATGAAGGAGTAGTAGGAATGAGGAGAATGTTTATGCTCGTTAACTCCTGGAAAGTTTTGGATTAGTGAAGCCGCAGGAGATCAGGTGCTTCCATTGCTGATCGCGTGCACCCATCAGCCGTGACTAGTGCTGGAATCCCCCGCTTTACCTTTCAAAGGCCGTTAACGTGCCTGTACAGGAGTTTGCGGTTCGTACAGAAGCGCTTCATTAACTTCTGCTGATGAGTGACCTTGTCTTCGCGGATCAGTTTCACACAGAAGTTACGATGCGTCACGTATGCAGTCCACGTTTCGGCATTCGGGCAGTCCTGGTGATCTCGCCATGCCAAATCCCTCCGGGACATATATTTACGTGTCCTGCTCCTCAGAAATGAATTACGCTTGTTTTAGGTTGGAAGGACTTCTCCTCTGATGCGTGCGCTACCAGTGTACTAAACGTCCTTGTAAATGTTTCCCAGGCAACATCTGGGGGTATTCGGTTAAGAAAGTCCAGGATGTATCCTTAACAAGCTAAGACAACACATTGTAGTGTGTGACAGTATGCACTTTATCCTCCTCCTTTTCAGGGTACTCCGCATAGCAAATATAGTCAAAGAGTAGAGTAACGTGACCACTACGACCCAGTGCCGTGCTTTTAACTATCCCGTCAACCATGAGTTCTTCGTTAGTGAGCACAAGATCCAGTATCGACGGCTTGTTAGCAGTTCGAAATCTAGTGGGAGAGGTTAAGTGGGTGTAAAGAGGGTGGCTAGCAATAAGCTCTTGCAAGCGGGCTTTAAACAGCATACCATCGGTTGCCGGCGTTTCTATGTCATGCACGTTAAAGTCTCCAGCGATAAGAATGTGGGTGTAGGACTTGTTCAAAGCCAACTGGAAAACGTGGTTCAGTTTGGAGTCCATTTCCGAAGTTGAGTTTGGCGGGCGGTAAATCACGGCTAGTAGACATGTGCCCTTGTTTCGCAACCATAGGCGGCACCAAAGCGTATCGGGGTGCTCTGATTTCTGGGTGGTCGATAACTTCACATCGGAGGTTTGTATTGTAATGAAGAATCACACTGCCTCCCCTTCCGGTTCTATCGGTCCGAAGCAGTGACACACCGGGTAAATTGATCTCAGAGTCGGTTATCTCAGGGTTTAACCATGTCTCTGTAATCATGACGAGGTCCCGCGGTTGTGAGGCATGGAGTTCTCTAAGTTCTGCCAGCTTGCTTAGAAGGCCTTGCGCGTTTGTATACATGCAAGATAGGGCTTTTGTTGTTAGGAGTTCATTGATAGATGTCAAGTTTGTGTTCGCTTTTAAGCCGGCCGTTAGGTGGCCGGCAATTAATCGTTTTTTGGTTTATGTATTTCAGTCGTGTTGTATGGCATTATTAAGCGTTCCTGAACAGAAGTTTCACTGGTGCTGTGCTCGGTCCTCCTGTGTGCCGTGGGCGCAGTTGTGTTGGTCTCTCCGCAGGACTGTGCAGATAAGGAATTTGCTGCGTTTTCAAGTTCCGTTAAATTGCTTCCGACTTTTGATCGTACACCTGCTGCTTTCAGCCGGATCTCTGTTGGCAGCCTGGATCGAAACTTTAACCAGCTATCTAACAGAACTTGCGTCATTCCCTCGGAGTGTAGTGATACTTTAATTAGCCTTGGACCGCAGCCCTTGTAGTTAGGTGATGACGGCACTCTTGTCAGGGATTTGGCAATAACATTGTCTACAGAGAGTGCTTCACGGATGTAGCACCCCTGCTCTCGTTCATGAGTTTGTGCATCGTGATCAGAAGAATGTAGAAGCTCGGGAACTCCATGAACAAATATGGTTCTCTTGCTATCTCTATTAGCAATACCGTGTTGCTCCACTGCTTCTGTTGCGCGATCTTTCCAAGGTAGATCAGGCAATATGCGTATTCCGCTCGGTATATGAGTTTAATGGAGAAAAGTTGGCCAGTGTCTCCCAGTTTTATGGATGACATAAAGGGAGCACGAAGAGCTACTGGGCCATCTGTAGCAGCTGTAGGAACTGGGTCAAAAGAAGTAAGAGCGTGCTTTTCGTTGGTGACGTATTGGGTGTCGGGATGAGCTTGTCGCGGCTCATCCCTACCTGGGATAAAAAAGGCGCGTGATGTGGTGTAGAAAGAAGGGAATTTGCCCGCTCAGGTAGTTGTTGTGGCGGTAACAACCGGTGGGATAAGGTAGGTATTCCAGAGTCCGAACTGTCTGGAACATGGTGGGAAGAACCTTGAATAATATTGGATGATGTACTAGCTGCGGAAGTCCGGTGTGTGGATATGGGACGTGTGATTGTCTCCCTGTTACCGCAGGCTATTTTTATTACCTCTAGCTTTCGCGGTTTGAGAAAAGTTGATCCATCATGGTTGCACCGCGTAGTTGTTCAAAGTTTGTTACGACGGTATTTAAAGTTGTTTCATCCTTAAAATATATTTTGTTCGGTGCAGGGAATTTACTTCTTCTTTTAGGTAGTCTCTCAACACGTACCGAACGTGTTGCTAAACCAAATACTGCAAGGATAGCTCGCGTAAATGCATCCAAAGAAAGATCCTCGGGTACGTTAAGTACCTGGGTAGTATACGGCCAAATACCCCTTCGCATGTCGGCTGGGGGGATGCCTCACACTTTGCGGTTTCATGAGTGTGTGAGGTTTGGCTTGCTGCCTTCGGTGATTTTTTCGGAGTCATCCTTACGCGGGGCCGTTTGGCTCTGGGTGCCATCGTCGCAACCTGACTGCGAATAACCGAGCAAACAAACATTCAACCAGCAACATAGCCAGTTACAACTTGCTATTAAATAGATTGGCGGCAGTGTTTCAGGACGTGGTGCTTTCTCGACTGGCAAGCGTACCCCCTAGAAAAACCACACATGTCCGTTTAACAATACTGCAACGTGGCGAATGTGACCTTTTGCCACGAACTAAAGTCACAGCCCATAACTTCACACGGGCAGATCAACTAGCCTCACCATTCTGGAGAGGTTCGTTACGCTGGAACTTCTACATCTGCATATACTGTCGTCTTTTTGCTTTCCACGAAATCACCGTTGACCTTTGTGTTGCTTTTGCACGATCTTACTGTATTGCCATATCACCCTTGAGCGTTCTCTTTCATTATCTTCCAATGGATCATTCAGGATACTCAATCTATTATTAGCCGAGGTCCCGGTTTCACGACAGCCAAATTATTATTTTGCCTTTTCACCATTGTACAGTATTAATCATGGACATACGAACACTTTTCTACTGGCACTGTTACAGTTGCCATAAAATGTCTGTACAGTTGTGCATATCTAATCACGCCTCCATGAGCGTGCTTCGCATAGTCGAGAATAAAATATTTATTTATTTATTTAAATGGAGCGACATTTCTGGACGCAGCATCTACATCTACAAATATTGCAAAGTAACGGATTGGCGTCGATAGCTTGCTCCAGGCTAAGGGCGCCATTTCACCCGCCGGCGGATGCTGTGTCGTAATGTAGTGCTCACAGGAAATAAGTGCATCATCACACAAATGAAGTAACCGCTCATCAATATCGGTAGGGGAGCTTACATCATGTTAGCCGCCCAGCCATATTTCATCAGTGCATGAATTCCAGCTTGAGTGTTAAGGTCCCTACCCAACACTGCCGTGTCCGTGCTTCTTCTGCGGCAAAGGAGTTCGTTTAATCGGCGATTGAAGTCGCCTTTTACAAGGTCATCGCTACAGTTTGTTGGTGCACAGACAGCGAGGACGAATGGACACCTGATAGTCCCGCGCGACTTCGAAGCTTTGCAGGAGACAGCCAAGCGGACCGCACACATACGGCTACTGATTGGGATCAAACCAACCGGGGTAATCACGGCCCGGGTTCTCAGGTCAATACTCACACCGGTTCGGCCGATACTCGATGATGCATCTTCACTGGATAGGCGCAACGAGCAACTGCCGCTCGTGTCACCTGAAGTGGATCGCAGATAGAGCACAGAGCTCGAGTCTGGTAGGCGGGTCTCCGATAAGCAGAAGATATCCATCGAGAGGGTCAATAATGTTCTGGCGAGTGCTGCCTGTTGATTGATCAGAAGCAATGTGTACAATGAGGCATGCTAATCTGAAAGGTGATCAAGGTGATTAGCAGGGATTGACCGTGTGCTTGCACATGAGACTGTTGACAGAGCAGGAATTACGCTCCGCGTTCGCATGTGAGTTAAAACTAAAAGACAAGTGAGTATTGAAGCAAGTTGGGGGAGGGCCAAGGATTGGGGTGGAAGACAGGAGGAAAATAGTGAAGCTAGAACGGGACGGTAAGGGTGAAAATGCGTCAGAGGGGGAATGAGAAGAGAGAAAGACTTGAGCAGTAGCATACAACTCCCTATCTACTATGCTCGATGCAGCAGCTAGGTCACCGTTGATTAGCCGCTGCGGAGGCCAGAGCATAAGGAAATTGGTTGAGAATAGCTTCATCGGTTTACTTAAACAGACTATTGTCAGGTTGCTCAGACCTAGACGGGAGAACGAGTAGGGCTCTTAACCAACGCCTTTGGTTCAAACACATGACCGCAAAGCAGCGGGTACGGAGATGGGCCACATGAAGTCCGTTTTAAGTAATGGAGAGTCACCAAAATTCCATCCCCCAACTTGAAGGACCAGGCGGCTGAGTTGACCCGACCTCTAAACTTTAAGCAATTTGAACTGAGTGGCACTTAAGGTGCAAAAATGCACCACCCAGAGTAGCTTAACGGATCACAGGGGCACACAAAACATCGCGCGTCATTGCCATGAATATATATATATATATATATATATATGCGCCCCAAGCTGAGGCTGATGTTGCATTCTTGATGCTTCTTCACCGCAGTTGGGCTAAACCATGTTACACTTAAACTAGGTCTCTTTAAGCTGCATCAATTTCATTCCAGTTTATTTGGTTAGTTTTGCCTATCTTAATAGTCTTCTCTTATTTGGCCAAGTTGCTTACGCTAACTGCGCTCAGCTTCGGTAATTTTGTTGCGTTTGTAGCATTTTTGGGTAGCTTGTGGACATATTTTCCTTATCGCGGATTCATTGCTAACTAACTTACTTCATATGATAATTTAGCGAGGAGTTATGCCACCGTATCTGTATGCATTATTGGATTTATTTCATTTCATTTCGTCGTTTCAAGTGATTGGCTGTTGCTTGATATCCCCCATGTGGCTGCGCTTAATGTGCATGTTGACAAGGTGCCTACCTGTCTATTACCCACTACCTCGTCTATACTAGATCCAGGAGACAGTTGATCGTTGCTGGAGGTGACAGAGTGCACGGTCCTTGTGACCGTGGTAGACTCGAAGGGTGGTTCCATGCACTCAGTGTGAAGAGGACTACGGTCCAGCCACCGCCTTGTGTGCGCTTGATTCCCCAAATACAGTGTGCTTGTGTTGGCCTGTAAAGGGGTGTGGGCCGGCTCCGTTGATGAAACGTTGCTCCCACCCACATGCCTCCCGGTCTTATTCCTTCGGGTTTACACTGGATATGGGGTTTGTGTGCTTGGAGCTGTGGGTGGTGCAGCGCTAGCCACCCATGGTCCTTCTGTAGGCGCAGGCGTCCTATGGCTGGCCACAGTGCCAGGCAAATCCGAAACCGGAAGCCGCCAACCATATATATATTTGGTTGGCGTCATCCGGTTTTGGATTTGCCTTTCACTGTAGCCAGCCGCAAGACGCCTGCGCCTACAGAGGGACCATGGGTGGCATGAGCTGCACCACCCACAGCTGCAACCATACACCGTGTATCCAGTGTAAACCCGAAGGAATAAGACCGGGAGGCATGTGGATGGGAGCGACGTTCAATCAATGGAGCTGGCCCACACTGCTTCACAGGCAAACCAAGCAAGCTTTACTTGGTGTGTTAAAGGTTCACAAGCCGTGGCTGGTTGATAGTCTACTCCAAACTGAGTGCATGGAATCACCCTTTGAGCCTAACAGGGCAAAGATGACCGTGCATCCTGTCCTCTCCATCGACCACCAACTGTCTCTTGGGACTAGTATGTTCGAGATAGTGGGTAAGAGACAGGTGGACACCTTGTCAACATGCACAACAAGCTCAGCCAAACCGGGAATGTGAAGCAGCAAACACTCCCATAAAATCATCGTTCGAATAAAATGGATCAACTACACTCTACAGATAAAGCATAAGGAAAGCGTGTGAAATAAATTTGTTATCAAAATAGCCGTGCTAGATTCAGGATGGTAAAACAGTAGAATCAAGACACATAAGCAAGAAGGGGAAATAAACAAATTTAAACACATCTAGCTTAAGGGAAAGATGCCATATAATAGATTATTCAGGTACACCTTAAACTGTGGTAAGTAAATAACGCTAAGACTAGGTATAAAACCAACCACACACGAGAAAAAACAGAGCACGCAGTGCCAACGGTAGGTAATCGAAGGCAGCTTACTTACCAAAGCTGCAGCGGTTCTGCTTACGTTCCCAGCCGGACCCGCCGTCGTTTCATTGCTCGAACCAAGTGGCTTCGCTCGTGGCTCATGAAACCGGCCTTACTCAAGCATCCTTGATTACGTGTGCTGCAGCACTATGCCATTTAAAATGGAGAAAAATAAAACGTATGCAACATGTAAAAGAACTTCATAATGGGTGTAAAAGCGGAACAAGCTTATTTATGGTTTTATAGACCAGTGCATATATTTCCGGTTTTTACTGGTTAGTGTTCTGTAAATGTGAAACCATGCAGAGCTGCACGCATTGCTTTCACTTAGACTGGTTTTGCGCCATTGCTTCTAGCATTTTGAGCCATTTACCTTCTTCAGCATTCGGTCTCCATCTTGTGAGTTGAACTGGTTCAGTGATGGTCAGGCAAAATGCCATCTGTTTCATTCATTTTCTCGAGGTGGACGCTTGGCCGAAACGCGGCCTGTTCCAAATTAACGATGCGGGCGATAACGGGACCCAGGGTGGTAAACGCTCATTCGGCATGCGCGTGAAGTGGCTAAACCATCACAGTTGACGAAGCCGGACATCACAAAGCGTAGCTCCGTCTAACACAAGGTTCGGTGTCTAAGGTCATCATTACACACTCGGTGCTGCAAACGCACGCAAGCAATCCTCAGCAAACATCCACTGTCGAAGGCCGAAAGTTGACGCATGTCTTCCATATAGACCGGCCAGGGTTTGCATCCGTACAGCAACGTCGTGCGTATGCAGGTTTTGTAAAACCTGCCCCCTTGTGTGGATGAAATGTCTTAATGGCGCCAGTAACGTCTTAAGTTAAAAATGCAGACTGGGTTGTGGCGTTTCGAAGGAATGCCGCTGCTCCAATAGTGCCGTCAGCTCTACCTTCAATAACGCACCGTCAAATCGCTCGTCGACGAAGCTTTGTCCTCTCGTATCCATAAGATAAATGGAGCTTAACGGCGCTGTTCTGGGACCGGACTTCTTCCTATTCCTCATTGACAAGGTCGCAACACAATTCGAGTCTTTGTTGACATTATATGCAGACGATGCTAAACTTTGAAGCAAAATTAGGGATCCGGAGGACGTCCGGCTACTTCAAAGGAACCTCAGCTGTCTTCACCAGCGGTCGCAGTTGTATTTGCCGCTGAATATAAGGCTACTCTGCTGCTACCGCGCAGCTAACCGTCGCCAGTTACCTGTGGTTGGTTTTCGCTGACTGTTTGCTTAACCTGCCTTAATTAGCTTTACCGCCCCAACCAGTACAACACGCAAAGAACGTCAGAAACCAGCCGGACCGCGTGACTCTATTATATGAGAGCATGGCACAAGTAATAGGTCATGAGCGACTACTAACACCGCGATATTAAGGTAGCCAGTTTTATTAAGTAACACAACTCAAATGGTTCAATTCATGCTCCAAGTTGCCACTGAGCAAGTCTAGCTTCGCCTTTTGATCTTTACTCAAGCTCGAGCTATAATAGTAGATCGATTCACCTTTCGGCGCCATTGCTCTCGGCTGGCTCGCTGACGGTAGGCTTTCTCTCCTTAACAGTCGCTTGAGAACAACCACTCATTTACCTCTCCAAATGGGGTGTCTTCTCTACCCGCTTTTTCGCCTCTCCAAAATACTACTTCAGGTATCGTCCACCGAAAGAGATTTGAGTGTTATCACGCAAAGCAATTATTCTGTACCTACGTCCTGCAGCAATCCGCCTATGCCGCTCACCGCATGCTGGGAACGTTACAAAATGCCTTCGGGCCAACGTACCCGTTCAATTGCGGTCTCTTGCTAGACGCCTTTCTCCGTCCTGAGTCAGAGTTTATAAGCCAGGCTTGGAACCCCTGGTTGCTCAAAAAATTTTTGCCTCGAACCCCGTAACTTGCGGCGACGAGATAAGTACTAGGTCTCAGACGCTTATATTATCAGCGGTCGCTTCATCGCCTTGGTATTTTCACGCTGAAATACTGACGTCCACGGGGCGACCGGTTATTTGTGTTTATAATGGAATCTAAATTAACCTGAACCACTTATGCTCCCATCTTCCTGGTAACCCACCCTTAGAGCGTTGTATATCCGATACCCAGACTTGAATGACCAACCAAAGGCATGCCGTAAAACACACTGAACTTAGGTAGGAAAATATTTATTGGAAGATTGCTATATCTTAAGAATATAAATAGGGCACTGGTAGATTAGTAACCAAGTAGTATGTATCAGGGTGTGCCCCATGCTACGGCTGTTGTTGCATTCATGATTAGCCTTCACCGCAGTTGTGCTAAACCAACTTACAATTAAAGTAGTTCCTCCTAAGCTGGCAAAATTTTATTCCAATTTATTTGGTTTGTTCTGCCTATCCGAATAATCTTCCATTAACTGGCCATGTTGCTTTCGCTAATTGCGCTTATCTTCGATAACGTTGTTCCGTTTGTAGCATTTTTAAGTAACGTGGACAATTTTTCCTTATCGCTAACCAACTTACTTCCTATACTAATTAAGAGAATAGTAATTCAACCCTATCTGCATGCATTATTGTATTTGCTATATTTCGTCGTTTCAAGCGAATGGCTGTTGCTTTATATCCCCGATGTAGCTGCGCTTGATGTGCATGTTGACAAGGTACCTACCTGTCTAATACCCAGTACTTCGTCCATACTGGCTCCCGGCAGCCATTGGTCGTTGCTGGAGTAAACAGGGTGCACGGTACTTGTGGTCGTGCCAGGCTCGAAGAGCGGTTCCATGCAATCTGTTTGAAGCGTATTACGGTCCAAACACCACATTGCGTGCGTTAGATTCCCCAAAACACAGCGTGCCTGTGTTTGTCTGCGAAGGAGTGTGGGACTGCTCCATTGATGAAACCTGGCTCCCATTCACGTGAATCCCAGTCTTATTCCTTCGGGTTTTCACTGGATATGGGGTGTGTTGTTTGAGCTGTGGGTAGTGCAGCGCAAGCCAACCATGGTCCCTCTGTAGGCGCAAGAGTCCTGCGGCTGGCCACATTGACCAGCGGATCAGAAACCGGACGCCGCTAACCATGTATTAGGGTGTTGAGTGAGCTCAAAGAACCGCCGAGCTTTACGAAGCTCGTGGACAAATTTCGGATACTGCCAGTGTGTCTCATAAAAACGCGTGTGCCATGCAAACATACAAACCATTTACTTCCCTACTACATGAAAAACTATGATTCCATAATATTTAGCGGGCAGTCACCAAGTAACTGTATAACCCCTCCTGAAAGAGAAACCGTGGGTGGTTCTTCTACCTACGTCACCAGCGGACCTTATGCGGACCAGCTAGTGAGACATGCTGCAGCTGCTGGGGGTGCACAATTGCGATCGGACCATAGTGGGCTTCCATCTGTGTTCTCCATTAATGTAGCGAAAACACATAATAGGTGGAAGTTCATGAGACAAATGTTCTCTACCTCTTGAACTTCTAAGGTTTGCTTGTGAAAGCCAAATGTTCGCTTTTAGCTCATTTTTTCCCGGTTGGCACATGAAACAATAAATAATGAACATCGTGGCCTTGAAGGCCAGCAAACAGAAAGGTGTCACTTACCGAATGGCGGAGCATCGACAAAAATATACTTTTGGGTTTGCAAAAATTTTATTCAGTTTCTAGACTTGTAACTCGGTTTTGGCTTCTTTGGTTTTCCTACGAGATTGGCCAGAATGATAAGGAAAGCGGGAAAAGAGAAGCAACAGGAAGGCTAATCGTTTAAAAGCGGTGATCAGTGAACACGTTTACCTGATTTGGTCGACTTCTATGGTTCGGGTGACCATGTTGTAGACATACGCGGAAGGTCGGACCGCTTGGCTGGGGGAGTGGATGATGATTTGCCGCGCGACTCGGTGGAAATCGATAGAGCCGACGAAGAAGGTGCAGGTGGAACGGTTATCCTTGGAGTCCCATTTTTAGGAAAGGAGGTACCTTCCGTCCTAGGCTGCGTTGATTCTTCAGCAGCTTGGTAGACATCGACCTTTAGCTCAGGTTTCATGCGGACAAACTTGAGGCGGTCAATGGTAACCACATTGCTTTAGCCTTATTGGTCGATAATAAATACACGGTCTTTACGTTGTAGTATCTGGAAAGGACCATCATAAGGTCGCTCAAGTGATCTACGGGGACCACCAACACGGAGGAAAGCAAACGAGCAATGCTGCAAGCCTTGAGGCATGAAGAACATATGCTGTTGTTTACTGGTGTCAGTAAATTTGTCCTGACGCATAGCGGGGGCTGGCCGCTAAGCCTAGTTCGTGGTATAACGGGGAATACTGGGACTCTCGAAAAAGAAGAACCCAGGTAAACGTGGCGGTTGTCCGTCTACCAATTCGGCGCCGGAGGTTTGCCGGTCGATCTTGATGGATGAGCAGATAACTAGAAGTAACATGGACAGGGTTGCAGTCCAACTAATTGCATTGTCGGCGCTAAGTGAAGCTTTCGGCTGTCCGTGGAAATTTTTCATAATGCCGTTCGCCTGTGAATCTGGGCAGTAGTACGAATGCGTCGGCTTCTGATGAAATTAGGTAGATGGCTGTAAGACGAGGATTGGATTGGCGGACAGCGGTCGGTAGTCACTGTGGCTGGACATCTATATGAAGCGGCCCAGCGCTCGCCAAAAGCGCGCATAACAGTCTCCGCAGCTACGTCAGGAATGGGGAGGGCATCGGGCCAAAATGTGCAACCATCGATCATGTCAAAGTGCAGACCAGTTCTTTGGACAGGACCAACGGTACAACTAAGTCGAGATGAACATGGGCGAATAGAGTTGAAACGGATGGGAAACGACCAAGTGGATTGGATCCGTGTTGCTGGAACCTGACTTGATGGCAAGTGAGACAGGGGCGTGCCCAACGCGTACCTTCAAGTTGAATCCCACGCCAAACCTATCCATCTGAGCTGAATTTGACAGCAGCTTTAATGCCGGAATGAGAATTGTAGGGGAGCGTCGCGAAAATAGGACGACGAAAGGTTTCAGGGACAACTGGTCGAGGTGCTCCTGTAGAAGTGTCACATAATGTTGTGTAATCAGATGATGGCAGGGGTGTGTGGATGGCTTGAAGGAAGAACCAGAAAGCTCTGTAGAACTCCGATCATTTGATTGCGCAGCTACAGTAGCAGATGGATCAATTACATGCTTGGCCGGCCTAATTGCAGTCACACTTGACAGGGTATCAGCGGCAATAGTCTGTTGACCAGAAATATGTCCAATACCGGTCGAAAATTGGGAGGGGA
Source organism: Dicrocoelium dendriticum (assembly GCA_944474145.2). Lineage (NCBI taxonomy): Eukaryota > Metazoa > Platyhelminthes > Trematoda > Plagiorchiida > Dicrocoeliidae > Dicrocoelium > Dicrocoelium dendriticum. The sequence continues at coordinate 110,684,265 of OX104069.1, forward strand.
AACCTAACTGACAAACCTAACTCAGCGGGTGTCGAGCGGATTGATTTCAAAGTGCAAAGGTTAACTGCCTATGGCCGGTGAAAAGGATAAAGTGATTACATTCGAGGACGTGTCGGAAGTCACCGATCTTCTAGTAAACAGCCAGCAGTTCTCGATTGTTTGTGCGGTACTTAAGTTCTGCTGGTTGCAAGCTTCTCGAATGGAAAGCAAGTGGCCTCCGGAGGCGTCGTTAAATTTTACACTCTTTAACAATAAAACCGTCCTCATCCTTACCCGGCCCTATACTTGTTGTCTTGTCTGAATGCATTTCTTTAACTAGAGAGTCAACTCTGTACCTTGCTTTAATCTAATCGCATATGACCAATCTCTTGCTTTCTGACTACATCCCAGACCTAAATGATCTGGGCAGTACATTTCCAACGCGCCAAATCCCTTACCAAGAGAATTTTCCTGGATTAGCTTACTCTCTATTAGTATAGCCCATTTCATCACTTAACCTGTTCATCTCCGCTAACCTTCTCTTTTCGTTCTCAAGCATTAAGTAAATGACTCAGTCATGATCTGCCGACTAATCCAGTCATGCCCGATCGGTCTACAGCTTCTTGACTTCTCTCAGACTACTGTGACGTTACCGGCCAACGTTGAAAAGCTCAAACATCCTGTCCACATTACTTTGAGAGTCTCGCTGACTACTACTCCTTATCAGTAAAGCTCTGGCTTCTGTCCTTGTCATTTCCGTACCGCGCTCTCCGTCTTTATTGTACGCCGATTAACCACGTATCGCCTGAAAGAGATTTTACTCTCCGAACTCTCTCAGTTCACTGTTAAGTTAACGGTCATTTTTTGGATGACGGATCGCCATGTGTACCTCCGTAGTTTCTTTTCCATACATCTAGACACAGTACTTTCATTATCGCGCTCGTTGCATTCCTTCCTTCCCCAATCGGACGGCCACCTCTCAGTACCCTGCCAAGACTTCATTTTCTTATCTCCGAATGCTTCTATGCTACAGAGACAAAAATGGTATACGTTCTACGCACATTACGATGCTTCGCTACCTTGACTTAAGTGGTATACGCTATGCAGACACAATGCTCTTGTTCCCCTACCTTGAGAGGCTGCTAGACTCGTACACCCTATATTGCTGCGCTCCTTTTTCCTTCCTTCATTTTTAAGTGCTATTCCTACGCGCTGACTAATCCAGTCTCTCCAGATCGGCCACTTGTTATCCGATTTCACTCAGAGTTATTCGACGTTACAAATCTTGGCCCGTCTGACTCAAAGTCTAGTTTATAGCACCTGGAAAGCCTCGTGGGCTCCTCCACTCCTTATCAGTAAAACTTTTTCACACCGACCCTAACCTTTCTTATCTCGTTTGCTGTTTTCCTTCCCTTTTTTAATCGGACGACCAGCTTTACTGCCCTTCCATGATCTCGACTCCCTGGATTAGTCTCTTTCTCTCTGCTTGCTCCCATGCTACTGAGGCTTAAGGGGTATACGCGTTCCGCAAATTAAGCAAGATGTTTCCCTTACATCTAGAGCCTGCTAGACTTGCCCACCATTTATCGTTAGCTCTTTTCTCACCTTTACTAAATGTCCCTGTGCAAACGCGCCGACTAATCAAGTCTTACCCGATCGGCATCCTGCTCTCTGACTTCATTCAGACTTCTGAGACGTCGCCTGTGTTGGTTCGGCTGACTAAACTACCGAATTACATTACCCGGAGAGCCTCGTGGGCTTTTCCCAACTTTCGTCAATAAACCTTTCTCATCTTGACCAAAACTTTTATTATCGCGCTCTGTTTCATTTCTTCTGCAACAGGAGTGCCCGATTTTACTGCACTGAGGTAACCTAGTCCCATTGACCTGCCTCTTTCTCTTTGACTGCTCCTACGCTACCCTGACGTAAGTGGTATACGCTATGCAGACTCAAAGCTCTTGTTTCCCTACCCTGAGAGTCTGCTAGACTCGTACACCCTCTACTGCTACAGCCCTTTTCCCTGCCATTATTATTTGTGCTATTCCTACGAGTTGACTATTCTAGTCTCGTCAGATTGGCTACTTGTTATCCGATTTCACTCAGAGTTATTCGACGTTACAAATCTTGGCCCGTCTGAATCAACGTCTAAGTTACATCACCTGGAAAGCCTCGTGGGCTCCTCCACTCCTTATCAGTAAAACTTTCTCACACCGACCCTAAACTTTTCTTATCTCGCTTGCTGTTTTCATTCCCTCTTTTAATCGGACGGTCAGCTTTACTGCCCTTCCGTGATCTTGTCTCACCGGACTAGTCTTTTTCTCTCGGACTGCTCCCATGCTACCGAGACTTAAACGCTATGGGATCCGCAGACTTAACTCTGTTACCCCTAATCTGAGGGACTGCTAGATTTAGTGCCTCGTTTTTGTTACAGCCTTTTTCTTACGTGCATTGTACGACCTAGTCCCAAAGCGCCGATTAATCCAGTACCGCTTAATTGGCCTCGTACTCACTGAATTCATTTAAATAAATAAATAAATAAATAAATCTTTTATTCTCAACAAGGTGAGGCACGCCTTGAAAGGCATGATCATTTTGACATTACAATGCATGAGCAAGAATGTGCAAAAATCCGATATGTTTGCCAATGCAGTTTGTGTTTGTGTAGAGGTATGTATGTATGTCATTGTGTGTGTATGTGTATGTAGCCGCGTATTTTGTGCTTGTAGTTGTGCTGCTCCAATCTTCAATGTTTGACATCGTCATAAATTTGTGAGTAGGAGATTGGTGTCCGTGGGTTGGATAGAATTATCCGGATATCCACGGGGCAGTGACTTTATTTTGTGGCGTGTAACGACCGCCACGTCACGGTGTTGTTAAGCAGACGTTTGTGGCTTTTTATAGGGAGAACGCTTGCCAGGCGAAACCCACCACGTCCTGGAACACTGCCGCCGAACTATTTGCTGGAACGGGTTAAACCCGAACCACCCAGCTGACACCACGAGGAGGTTGTTCGGCTAGCCAGCCACTTCTGAGACACTTCTGTTGATTCGGCTGACCTAATGGTTCTGTTTACATTACGTGGAGAGGCTCGTGGGCTTTCCACCTTTACCAATAAACTCTTCTCATCCAGACCCTAACCTTTTCTTATATCGCTTTCTGTTTTCATTCCTTTTTTAATAGGTAGACCGGCTTTACCCAGCTCCAGTTATCTCTGTAATATCTCACTAGCACCCTAGCATAATTTGATTATCTGCGCGCCGCTGTGTCTTAGGCTCTATGACCTGAACTACCTAACAGCTGTAATGCATGCTTGCGCATCATTCGCTCGCTGTCCTTTCTTCATGAAACCTTTCTAAGCTCTCTTCTGTGGAGCAAACCTAACTCAAGTAGTCCGCGCACAGCCGCTCCTTGCTAGACGTACAGTTATCTCTTACTCGCTACGTCTATGACATCTACTTATACTGAAGTCCAGCTCTTTCGCCGGCCTTTCCCGGCACAGGCTTTCTTGCTAGATGCACAGCTGTCACCTACTCATGTGCGACATCCAATTAATTGTAGTTCAGTTTTGTCACTGGCTTCTTTCGTCTCAGGCATCCTTAGTTATATTTCATTAGTTCCCCAACATGGGTTGTTTATCTGCGCGTCACTGCGTCTTATCCTCTTATGCTCTGAATTATTTAACAGTCGTTTTATATGCTAGCACCCCTTCTGTTCCCTTTCCTTCCAACATGAAACCTTCCTTAGCTCGCTTCTGTGGAGCAAACGTAACTCGTGTGTTCTGTGCAGATCAGCTCCTAACCGCTCCGTTCTAGTTGATCAATTATCCATTACCCGCTCCTCGCTAAATGCTTATCTGTCACTTACTCGTCAGTGACACCTAACTAATTGTAGTTCAGCTCCTTCACTGGCTCCTCCCTGCTCAGTCATCCTTAGTTATATTCCATTAGCACCCCAGCATGATTTGATTAGCTGCGCGTCTATGCATCTTAGTTTCTTATGCTCTGAACTATTTAACAACCTCATTGTATGCTTGCGCTCCACCCATCCGCTTTCCTTCTAGCACGAAACCTCTCTTAGCTTTCTTCTGTCGTGCAAGCATATCAATGTATTCAGCGCAAGCCGCTGTATTGCCTCACATTTCTAGATGTTCATTTATCCCTTACTCGCAGTACTGTCTTAGGTTTTTTACCAGCTCTCGAGCTAGCATTCCCTGGCTCCATCCAGCTTGGTACTATTATCTTAGCACCCTAGCTGCTGCGGTCAGGCCTCATGTTCTCATATCCTCAGCTATTCAACGCCTTTCCGTCAATTAACCTTTCTTAGCTTTTTAGTTCTTCACTCCTCTCATTTGGTCAGCACACTGATGCCCGCTAGCTTCTCTGGTAGTCTTTCTAGCTTGATCCCCAGGAGACTTTCACTCAGCTCTAGTCTTATCCATCCGCTGACTTACCACCAATTGACCTTTGCATTTCTTTCGTCGCAAGCCATTTATACCTTCACTTACTTATTCTGCGCTCCCTATCAAAGTAGGTAGGCCACCAGCAGTTCATCCACCATACAAACGTCACTGGTCTTTGAATACTGCTTTCTGTCTTCCCACTAATAGTTGCATCATAGCAAACCCATACTGCGTTTTTTTTGCTCCATAGCGCAACGCTCTGTATTCATCGTAGATGGTTGCAACCAACCTATACGGCCACTGCTTACGTAGAATATTCAAAGGACACTTTCAGCACAATCATTGTTGCACACTGTACATCGTTTGTCTCCACTCTAAATGTTATACCATAGGACTTTAACAATGTTTGTTTCCACGCCTGTTCTTTGCGGCTTGGTTTGTCTCTGGCATTCCCATTTCTCCAAGGTCCGGAACTTCTTGGAGATTTGGGATTGGATCGATAAACTTTTTGCCAGGGACAGGACGTAACCCACCAGGACCTACAAAGAACATGGCTGTACAACAAAGGTATACAACTGCACTCACCACCAAGGCCGTTGTCCAGTATGATAGCTGGACACGAGGCCTTCACACTCCTGAGAAGGATACTTAAACTCGTAAAATCCGGACGCAAGAAACTAGCATTTTGCTCACCTGGACCCTCACAAAGACGAATCGTCATTAAGCTCTCACCCACCATAGGCCCCAGCTATTATGGCGGTCCCGACCAAAGGTACCTGATCAACTAACAGAGGAAATTAGAAGTCAATTGACTGAGGATAACCGAGGGTGAAATCAGTCGGCAAGCTGCTCTGCCAGTGTTACATTAGTGTACAAACGGAGTTCCGACAGTGTTTCAGGACGTGGTGGGTTTTCGCCTGGGAAGCCTTCGCCCTATAAAAAGCCACAAATGTCCGTTTAACAACACTGCAAAGTGGCGGATGTGACTCGCCACTGAATAAAGTCACTGCCCACAACTACATACTGGCAAGTGGACTAGAATCATAATTTAATATTTTCCTGACACGTTCAAGAGTAAGATACTCCCTGCCTACATGTATCGTTTTCACTACACATGTAATGCCCAGACTGTTTACACTACGCACGCTAGAACCCATCGTGTCGTCATGCATTAACGGCTTTATTCCTCATGATTAATTTTGCATTCCCAAAAGCCTGTACAACTTTCGGCCTACTGCCGATTACATACATAGCAGCGTGTTTGTTGCGAAACATAGTTGCATGTAACTTCTGATCATGCCTGGATTGGTGTGTCTCGAAGCATTCGAGAATATACTATTTATTTATTTATTAGTCATCTGCTGGATGACCCCGCCAATAGCGTGGCTCGAGGCTTCACCGGCAATGCTAAGCGGCTAGAGCATCTTTACTTGCATTAAAAGCTTCAATAGCGGCAGGGTAAGTTCTACATCCCCGTGCTTGCGACCAAGTAGTAGGTCTTTCAGCGGGCTGAGTAAAGCAGCGCCACGCGGGAACCACCGTCGATAGTACTGGGTCACGCAGTTAAAACGGCGAATGGTAGCTACTGTGTTCAGAAGCGGAAAGTCTTGGGTAGCTTGGACCTTGTTTTCTAAGTGCAGTATGACATGTTGATCTATCTGATGACCATGCAACTCCATAAACGGCTGCTGAAAGATACAATTGTCTGGATTAACAGTGATAACTTGCAGTGAGTCTTTCAAAGGGGATCTCGTGGGGTTATCGGTGAACTTCTTGGGATGCGCTGGCTATTAATATATCGTCTAGACAAGGTCTAAGCCACGGACGACGGTATCTATAAAACGCTGAAATGTTTGCGCTGCTTTACGCAAACCGACTATCATGCGATGAAATTCGAACAAACCAAAAGTTTTAATGACAGCGGTTTTAGATATGCCTTCGTCGGCTACCGGGATCTGGTGGCAAGCGCTTACCAAGTCAATTATGGAGAACACAGGGCACCTCGTATGTTAGCCGTTATGTCCTGAATGTGCGGTATGGGATACCGGTAGGGAGCGGTCAAGTAGTTCAGAACGCTGTATTTGCCACATGGACGCCAAGCTCCTGACCTTCTTGGGCACCATGTGAGGCGGAGACGCCCACGGGCTCTTCGCAGGTCTAACTATACTTATTTCGAGCGTTGTTCGAATTCGGCTTTAGCGATACGAAGTGTATCCGGTGTAAGTCTTCTGGCCTTAGTTTGTACAGGCGGTCCTTTAATAAGGATATGATGGTTCGTAGCATCAGTTGCGTCGGGCATCTGAGTGACAGCATGAAATGCCTGTGGAAAAAGGTCGGGGTTCATTTGCTAGATGGGTGGGCTCATCTGAATCCCGTACAAGGGACTGATTGAATCAATATCGGTCAACGTCTTAATGACAGAAATATTCGTTAGACGGAGAACGAGCCGTGTTTGCTTTGTAGCTACAAGCAAGTTGTAATGAGGTAGAAAATCGAATCCGAGGATGGGTGTTTGAAAGTCTGCAACGAGGAATTCCCATGTAAAAGCCCATCGTAATTCAAGATTGAGCTGGCGCGGGCGTTGATCACACACTCACATGATTGTCTCGTTAGCCGCGCGCAATGAGCTAGTCACCTTCTCAGTGAGGTCAGTTGGATCGCGCTGAATAAATCTAACGTTAGCGCCTGTGTCAGCAAGGTAGCGTAATCTCTTTTCCATATTGCTAACGAAGCAAAAGAGACTGCGATGATCAGCGACGTCCGTCGCTTGTACGTGCTGTGTTTGGCGCTTAGTGGAACAAGTAGAACGACACGAACTGGCTTGCGGACCAAATTGCTTGTGGCACCAACAATGGGATGGTTTGGACGGGGACTTCGAAGAGGATCGAAAACGGGTTCGGCCTTTAGGACGTGGTCGGCGATAGGAAACAGAAACTGAAATGTCATCGGGGCGTTTATTAAACTCAGCCATCCGCGTCCTGCGGACCGCTAACTAACTAACTAAATAAATTTTTTATTCTCAACAAGGTGAGGCACGCCTTTACAGGCATGATCATTTTGACATAACGATGCATGATCAAGAATGTGCAAAAATCCGATATGTTTGCCATAGCAGTTTGTGTTTGTGTAGGGGTATGTATGTATGTCATTGTGTGTGTATGTGTATGTAGCTGTGTATTTTGTGCTTGTAGTTGTGCTGCTCCAATCTTCAATGTTTGATATCGTCATCAATATGCGAGTAGGAGATTGGTGTCCGTGGGTTGGATAGAATTATCCGGATATCCACGGGGCAGTGACTTTATTTTGTGGCGAGTCACGACCGCCACGTCACAGTGTTGTTAAGCAGACATTTGTGGCTTTTTATAGGGAGAACGCTTGCCAGGCGAAACCCACCACGTCCTGGAACACTGCCGCCGAACTATTTGCTGGAACGGGTTAAACCCAACCACCCAGCTGACACCACGAGGAGGTTGTTCGGCTAGCCAGCCAGAATCAGAAGTCGTTTGGACCTGCTAAACTTGGGCGGAAGGTTCGCAGCTACGGTCTGCTGTGCTAGCCAACAGAAAAGGTGAAGCACCGTCATTAGCAAAATGCACGTGGCGCATTGCACGGCGCAGTCATTGTAAGCACATCAGAAAATCCTCATCTACAGTGGCGGGTTTTGCTAGGTTCCGCACTCTACTCAACAACCGAGACGGCTTAAGATATCCGAGTTATTTTTCGCTTAAGACTTTTGCTACTCGTCATCGGTCGGACAAGCTTGTTATTTTCAGATCTACGGCTTTAATCGTTTCATACTTTTGTTCCTCCTAGGGCAGACTTAGTATGGCATCCAGGTCATCGAGAGCATGCAGAGGGAGAGCGACTATGAAATGTTGGAACTTAATAAATAAATAAATGACAGCTTTATTCTTTAATTCGAATTTTACAAATAATTATGCGGTGCAACAGATACGTTACAATGAGCGTAATTGGATGTGGCCAAAATTTGTACAATTTGCAGAAACAGTCGAAGAATTCATAAGGAGCAAAGTCATCAGTGGATTGCCGATGAACTGGTTTCATAAGTGCGTAGAGTAACTAAAAACAGCACAGTAGATGGAGTGGGGATCGGACTTCACACTGAGAGTAGCTTGGTTGTACATGACAGTAGAATATTGAAAAGGGACTGCGAATCTATCTGAGAGAACTAGGGCTTAGGATTTGTCACTCGGAAAGGATAGATAGGGAGAGTAATGGTACTAACCTGGGAGTCCGAATCAGGATTTACAAACTCCATGGCGAAAATTACTGCGCCAGCAGAATGGAAACCAAAAAAAGCATAGAAAATTAGCAATGTGGACGAAAAATGTGGCTGAATCTGAAGAGAAACCTCAGTAATAGACCAATTGTAAGTCGGGCGTCACCACTTATATCGTGTTGGTCTAACGGTATATCCGATACTGAGATTTGAATGGCCAACCAAAGGCGTGCGGTAGCACACACTGAGATAAGCTAGGAAAATGTTTATTAAAAGGTTGCTAAATATTAAGACTTAAAATAGGGCACTGGTAAATGCCTAGCTAGGGAGTATATGTAAAGGGTGCTGATTGAGCTCGAAGAACTGACGTTCTTCTCGAAGCCCGCGGACAAATTACGGATGTTGTCAATGTGTCTCATATAAACAACTGTGATCAGCGAATAGCGACGCCCCACTGAGCATGCCCGTCCACTGAAGTCTTTTTAATGAGGAAAAGCGGATCTAGATTGTTTCCGGAGAATGGCGACGTATTTGGACCACATCATTTATGGCATCTAAATGCTTGTCTTGCGCTAAAGGAGTGACTTCTCTTTCAAAGGCCGTACAGTACTCTGGATGTGACGGCTGGATGCATATTGCTTGCTGTGGCATCGGCCCTGATCAGTATGAAGCATTACCGCTGATGACTTCTCCAGCTTTTGTTTTCTTTGGTGATGTCTGCCGTACTTCCTTGAACAACAGACGTCTTGTGGATGGGCTCCCTCGATCAGCCCTCACTCCATTCCAACGAAACCCAAAGCTCCCGAAACCATGATCCCCTAAATACTCCTCATTCTCCCCCTTCTGCCTCCGCATCAACCTCCCCCACAGGTAAACGAAGTCGCGGGCGGTCTGCTTCTTTCCTCGAGCCGTTGGAATACGTCCATGACAGTGAGCCCAAGAAAAGACATACGAATCGGTTGTAAAGGAAAGTACCACCGCATCTGGTGATATGTATAAAGCTAAGACTAAGTCGAAGTCTAAATCCAAGACTTCCTCCCCTCAGTCGCAGTTCAAACCTGTTCTTGACAAGGTTAAGAATTTGGAATCGCTGACCAAAGACAGCGCAAATCCTTTCCAACCGCAAACCACCAGGCGTACCTTACTACCCTCCCGTGACCGGGGTCTCATCATTATGAATGCGCCTGAATCGACCAAGGGTGCCCCAGCCGGAAGGATGTTAGACGACCAAGTGTTCCTAGAACGACTTATCTCTGTGTTATTCGACGAAGACGAGCAGGGAATCAACATTATCTCGGCTTTCCGCTTAGGTAAGAAACAAGAAGATTCCCTCAAGTCTCGCCCCCTAAAGGTTGCGCTCCAAAACGAGGAAGAATGTCGACGCATTCTCCTACGGACCTCATGGCTCAAAGGCAAGCTGTTTTACGTTTTGAGAGATCTCTCACCGGAAGATCAGATCAAAATGAAAAAAGCCGTTGATGAGCTGATGACCCGTAGGGCGAATGGTGAAATGGACTTTCATATTGTGGATTTTCGCGTAGTTCGGAAAACTCCGAGAACCCGTAGGAGACCGATTTTCGTCACCCCAGGACAGTAACGCAAAGGAACGGACTGCGTGTGCTGTTCGCTAATGTTCGTAGTCTGCGAAATAAAGTTGATGAGACCCAGACGCTTGCCGCAGATGTTTGTCCTGATTTAATGGCCTTCACTGAAACCTGGTTATTCCCAGACATCATGGACTCTGAAGTATCTATCCCTGGATACCACCCTTCCCGGGCCGATGGTCATGGGAGGAAGTCAAAAGGCGGCGTAATACTATATTGGAGGGCGGATCTGAAGTCCCATCTAGTTGAGATCTTATGTGACAATGACAGCGATTTCGATGCCCTTTGGTGTCGCATTCATGACGGGTGTTGATCTTCTTTGATCGGTGTCATCTACAGAGGGCCACTAGGTGCAGGAGCTCGCCTGTTGGAACTGAGCAAGAAGCACGGTGCTGGAAAGCATTGTCTTATTCTGGGAGATTTCAATGCTCCTAATATTGACTGGGACCTCTTTCTTTGCAATCATCCACCTGATTCCTTTGCTGCCGTTTTCCTGGATACCGTTCTCGAATGCAGCCTGTATATAAATATAAATATAAATATAGGTATATTTCTAGACAAGCGCTAGATGCTGTTTCTGCGTGGGATCAGATCAAATTGTACATAACATCCATGCTCATGCATGGAGAGAAATATCGTTAACAACTGCTTTTGATCGTGTTTATCTTTCCGAACAGTAAAGCAGGGATAAATACAAACGTTTCGTAGACCTCGACATTTTTGAAGGCAGTAGTTTGGGTCTCCGTAGCTTATGTACGAATTCTGCGCTTTTCACCGGCTACCGCTGCCAAACCTTGAGGTGAATGATTCCATTAGTAAACGATCAATCTATTATGCCAATGCATTGTGTTATTTTCGATGGAAAATGCACCACTAGAGGAAATTTGATCCAGTTTCTTTGGTCACATCACCGCATTTCGGATATCCATTAGTAGCGGGCTCATGGAAAAGAATAAGCAAGTCAAAATTAGATCGTAAAAGTGGAGAGTGGAAACAAAGGAAATAACAGTAGTGGCTAACAATTTAGCATTTCTTAGAAAAGTGCGACTGAAAGGCCGGCCTAATTAACTAGAAAATACACTAATATTAGAAAATGGAGCCAAAATATAGCACAGAAACAGCATACCAGAACCGCAAACCTGGCGCGAATTTCAAAGTGTAAATCTCCAACCAAGCGGAATCAACGCGGTTTTGAGCCGAAATGTTAACTAAGACGGGACAACAATGGGCGGACTAGGACAAACCCTAGGCGCTGGTTACGACAAAGGTAAAATAATTAAGCTAGGTGCAGTGGTTATGGAGATATTTGCATTTTTAGCGGTCGGCGGCGGATAGCGCCATTTTTGAGCCTCCGCTAAATTCACGTTCTGCTTTGGAAGCAGATACAGAAAAAAGAAAGAAATAATACAAAAAAACGGCTAGACGTAATAAGTTCCGAATATGGAGTAGTAACTGGGAATGCCTAAGATAACGTGTAATTCGCTGCAGTAGCGAAGTGTGACGCAGTGGGCCGAAAAGCATACTTTCTCAATAAACATAGTAAAAGTTGGGAAAACAGACGGAAAGGTTTTAGGGAAATACCAGGTAGGCTGTAAGAATTATTATATAGGTAGAACAGCACAGGATATGGTGCAGCTAGCCCACAGCCAGAATGCGACCATGTGCGATTTTCAGAGTATATTGGGCCGCAGAATCCACTACGAATGTGGAATTCAACGTTTTTAATGCTCCGACGTGGATGCGAAAATTATACCAAAGCCGCATGAGTTGAGTCTGTATGGATAAGACAAGGGAACATAAAACTCATTTGCCACGTCTGAACTGGGATAACGCAAGCATTTCCTACAGAAATATTACCAGTTTCGACTCTTTGAGCCTATTTTATATGTCGTTATGGTTGTATCACTGACACTAATGAGGCAGGGTGGTCTTCCAGTGATAATAAAAAACTGTGAGAAAATTCACAAAAGTTGTCCAGGTGAGAAACACCTTGGGTTCCGCTTTGGTTAGACACGAATACCACTTCTTTTGGGGGTTGCGCCATCTCACGCATGACTGATTAGTGTGCTACAACATGTGTCCTTGCCAACTCGCATTCTCTCCGGCCAGTCGTCTCATATCCTGGATCTTGTGCTCTCCCCAGCCGAGTCAGACGTCATGGACCTAACAGTCTTTCAACCTATTGGTAAACGCGATCATTATACTATTTTATTAAAATGGACTCGTCGCTTTACGATTCGCCACTCATGTGCCGTCCACCGAAATTTCTGGTGTGCTGAGGCCCTTCGTCTTAAAACGGCTGCAAGTACTATGGACTGGTAAGTTCCCGAACATCTCAATGTGGATTGTGCCCGGAATCTTCTGTACTCCAAGCTGACGTCACTCATTTAACAAGTTGTCCCCATTTCCAAAAAGCGACCGCTCTCTAGAGGCCCTCCGTGGATCGATCGTGAACTGGGCTCCCTAATGAACAGATGACGTAAGTTGTGCGACCGCTTTAGGATCACACGATCAGAGCATGACTACATCAGTTTCAAAACGGTTAGGGATACCTGTACCCTGCAAAAACGTGAGATATGTCAACAATATGAACTCTCCCTAGCCACACTTTTTAGAAACACTCCTAAGACGCTTTTCTCCTACCTCAAACGGAGCACGAGAGCGGGTAGTGGTATCCCTGCCCTGTGTTCTTCCGAGCCAGAAGATCCAGTTCACAAAGACACCAACAAAGCCAGCATCCTGGCACGGCGATACTCTTCCGTGTATTTAACATCAGCGTCGTTCACTGACAGAACAGTGTGCACTCTCCCGATATAAACACTGATGTCGTGTTGGAACCTCTATGTGAGTTGGAGCCTTACTCATCGCCTGGCCCTGACGACTTGCACCCTTTGTTCTTCATAACGGTGGCTCAGTACATTGCTTCACATATCACGCAAGTTTTCCGTCGATCGTTTCAGTCCGGACTTCTCCCGACCGCTTGGAAGATGGGCATCATCAAGCCCATGTACAAAGGAAGGAAACGGCAGGACCCAGCTAGCTACCGGCCCATCTGCCTTACATCGATGGTGTGCAAAATCATGGAACGGGTCCTGAAACCGGCGCTTCGACTTCATCTCGAGCGGTTGGACCTTATATCCAGTGCCCAACATCGTTTTCGCAAAGCTCGCTCTTGCTCTACCAACTTGCTTATGGCTAAAGAAAAATGCGCAAATTCATTGGATGTCGGCAAACTCCTGGATGTTGTGTTCGTGGACTTCAGTAAAGCTTTGGATAAAGTCCCCCATGAAGAGCTTCTCTACAAACTCCGAGGAATCGATGTCGCTGGAAACTTTCGCTCCTGGATTTCCAATTTCCTACACACTCGTTCCATGCTGTTGAGAGTGAACGAAACGTATTCCGATCCTGTTCTTATGACCAGCGGTGTTCCACAGGGCTCCGTCCTCGGCCCCGAACTTTTCAACACCTTCAACAACGATCTACCGTCGGAGCTACAATCGGATTGCATGATTTATGCGGTTGATCTAAAGATATGGAAGGAGTTATCCTCTCTAGAGGATGCTGATCGACTACAAGAAACGCTCGATCTCCTGCACACTTGGTCGATTCAGTGGCGCATACCCATTAATCAAGACAAATGCTCCGCCCTGCCTATCGGCGCTCCTCAACCATTCGGCGCTTACCACATCGGCGGTTTCTTGTTAAAAAATGTTACTTCAAAGAAAGGTCTGGGCGTGATTGTCGCCCCGGACTTTAGATCCATGAAGAGGGTTGCCACTGCCTACAGGATGTTTCATGCCATCCGAAGAGCTTTCTGTCGCTTGACACTGGAACTTTTTAGACTTCTCTTCACCTCGCATGTGCGCCCGATTTGGGAATACGGCCTCCCTGCTGTCTACCCGCTTTCCAAATTTGAGTGCGACATGACCGAAAAGGTCCAACGGAGTGGATCGAAATTTGTCTCAGAGTTAAGTGACCTGCCGTATTCGCTTCGGCTTCGGCAGTTGAATATGTTCTCTATGGATTACCGCCGTCGGCGTGGGGTTTGGACTTTTACCCTTCGTATCCTCAGGGGAGAACTAGGGAGAGAGTTGCAGGAATTCTTCCACCTCAACATCGGGAGTTCGACTAGAGGCCACCAATGGAAAATATTCAAGCCACGGAGTCTCAAAGTACGGTCCATTCTTTCTCTATCCATTCGCGTTGTGAATACTTGGAACCGGTTACCGCCGCCAGTCGTCGATGCACAGATGGAGGATTGCTTTAAACGACTACTTGATTCACACCTGTTGAATATGCCGGGATCGTGTTGCTTCAGCTACGAGTGTGATGGCCTCTCCGGAGTTCCCGTTGCGCAATGACGAGCATCCCAGCAATGATCGGGAAGCGATGGAGCTGACAAGGGATCTCCCCTCCTGCTCTCTACTACCCGAATGAACCAATGAACCCAATAAACGAGTGCACCATGCAAACATGCAAACCACTTACTTTCCTACCATCTGAGAATACTATGATTTCATAATATTTAGGATTGTTTTACACGTCAAGCGGGAGATCTCCTGGTCAATACACTCTGACTCAAACGTTAGTACAGCCGGGTAAGTTCCAGGTGACATCTGCATTTTGCGAGTCTGCGGATAGTGGAGTGCCACGTCTGCTTACTTAGTCTCGACATCTTCTTGGGCAGATTTGAAGGCATCTCACTCTATATAGCCGAAATGCATCGCAATCTCCCTTGAGACAACTACCTATTATTCTGTATCTCATACTCCAGACTAGCTCCAGTCAGCTCCCGCTTCTCACCTGACGCAACAACCAGTTCTTCTTCTGCCCCAACGCTCTCTACCTGTTAATGGAGTCTCCTTCCTACTCTACCTTATTCTTTCCTTAGCTATGTCAAAGGGCGTGGTTAGCTGTCACGCTTTGAGCCGGCGTGCATTCTGAATAAATGCTACAGGCCTGATACAAATACGGTTAACACGCGAGTCCAACCCGCTATAGGGTTGCTTGGCATTTTCATAAGACCTGATCATAACACTTTACGCTATGTAATGCTCTAGCTTTTATTCCTATTAAATGCAATGTTTCCATGTCTTACCGTCCGCAGGAGTGATCAATAAGTGTCCGCTGGAGTGACCGTTAACACTCTTTGAGTGACCAATTTTCGTGCCCCGGCCGTGGCAATTAGATGCTTTTTGGACGACTTTTGGTCACAGAATACTTTTTTCAGACGCACTTAACATATACTGCGAATGAACTTTTTGTTGCATATACCATCAACATTAAGCGGAAATCGATTTCCAACTTGTAATTACGTGATGCTATAGCCGTCTGGCTAAACCGAGATTGAGCTTGAGTGACAAAAATTGTCCAATTGGGACTGCTAGGAGCACAAAGTTGGTCACACAGGGGGCTCAAACGGTCACTCGCGCTGACGATTTTACTAAAGTGTACTTTTAGGCAAAGAGCGACGGTGCTAAAAGTGTATTATCTTATTTAACAACATATCTGGACATAACAAGCCATGTACTTCATATCCACCTTTCGCCTCCTCGAGTGACCGAAAACGCCCGTATAGGACGGTTGGGGTGGCTACGCACTACTTTTTAATCTGGTCGCTCCGTTAGTCGACAAGGCGGGGGTGTCGTTCATTGAGTTCATTGTTCATTGAGTTCATTGAGTTGTAGAGAGCAGGAGGGAAATCCCTTGTCAGCCCCATCTATTCCGTATCATACTGGGTTTGATGCGTGTCGTTGCGTTACGACGTTCCTCGAGGGTTCGTCGTAATTGCAGTGAGACCCTCAAGATTCCAGCATTCTCAACGAATGTTTGTCTAGCAGCTGCTTAAAACTTTCCTCGGATGGAGCGTCTGCAATTGCTTCCGGTAGACTGTTCCAGTCATTCGCCACTCTAGTGGATAGGGTGACGTCCTTGCGAATTTTTGTGTCTTCTTTGCTTAAACAGTTTCCATGTGTGCCCTCGGGTGGAACAGTCAGTTTTGGGCCGGAAGAATTGTTGTAACTCACTTCCAAGTTCCCCTCGGAGGATGCGTCTAGTGTAGTTAAGATCACCCTGGCGACGGCGGAGCTCGAGGGAGAACAGATTTAGCTGCTGGAGTCGAATGGGGTACGGGAGATCACGAAGCCCCAGAACAGCTTTGGATGCACGTCTCTGAACCTTTTCCAGCAGAGCGCATTCAAACTTTGAAAGCGAATAGCTAGCTGGTAGGCCATATTCTAAGACTGGACGGACATACGAAGAGAACAACGGTCGAAAAATCTCGGGAGTCATTCGAGCGAATGATCTTCTTAAGGCACCTACCAGTCTCCTTCCAGTGGCCACCTTCTTTAACGTGTCCTGCGTCGTTCTAAGGTCAGAAGTCACGATAACCCCGAGATCTCTCTCGTGGGTGGTATTCCTAAGGAGAAACCCACCAATGTGGTATGCACCGTAGGGTTCGGTGCCACCCATTGGGAGAACAGCGCATTTATCTCGGTTTACTAGCAGTTCCCACCTGATGGACCATTCGTGTAGCTGGTCTAGGGCCCCTTGTAGTCTGTGCGCATCCTCAATGCTGGTTACTGTTGACCAAAGCTTGAGGTCATCGGCGTAGATCAAGCAGTCGGTTTGTAGCGCAGTCGGTAGATCGTTAATGTACAGTTTGAAGAGCTCTGGTCCAAGCACTGATCCTTGGGGAATGCCTCTAGCCATAGGCACTGGAGCAGAGAGGGTTTGGTTCACTTGTACGCGCATTGTCCTACCCCTCAAGAAATCGGCAATCCAGAAGAGAAGATTTCCCGTAATGCCAATTCTCTGGAGTTTATGTAGCAGTCGTACGTATGGAACCTTATCAAAAGCTTTGCTAAAGTCAGTAAATATTACGTCAACCTGTTTTCGGGTATCTATGGCTTCTGCTCATGTTTCCCTGGTGATGCATGAGCGTGCCCTCCGGAAGCCATGTTGAACAGGTGAGATGAGGTTTAGATGCATACAGTGTAGCTTGAGAGCGCACTTGACTATCCGTTCCATGGTTTTGCATACGACTGATGTCAGACATATTGGCCGGTAGTTGGCTGGGTCTTGTTTGTTTCCCCCCTTGTATTTGGGCAGGACGGTGCCTGCTTTCCAGCCTGTGGGTAGGCAGCCGACTTCGAGGGATTGCCGAAACACTTGGCAGAGAGGGGCGGCGACGTACTCAGCTATCGTTCTGAGGAAGCTGGGATGCAATCCGTCCGGGCCTGGGGAGGAGTTCGGGTCCAGTTCGAGGAGTAGCTTAGTGACTACTTCGGGGTTAGTTTCAACTTGGTCCATAGAGGAGTGGTGTGCAGGCAAACAGTTGTTGAGCAGTGGTGACTCCACTTTGTAGACCGAGGCATATTGCGCAGCCAATAGGTTTGCTTTTTCATCATCACCGTAGAGAACGGTATCTTCCTTAAAAGAGGATAGAGCGGGGATTCCACTACCAGTTTTGGCATTTCGCTTAAAGTAGGCAAAATGTTTCTTGGGACAGGTTTGGGGTTCCATGGCCAGTCTATGTTCATATTGTAGTCTTTTGTCTCGTTTCCTCAAGGTGCATAGGTTTCTGACAGTTTTGTACTCTAAGTAGCTTGCTGTCTGTCCTGTGCTCTTGAAATGATCCCATAGTTTTCGACGTTTTTTCATTAGGGATCTTACTTCTTTATCAATCCATGGGGGTCCTTTGGATGGTGGTCTGCTCTTGCAGTTTGGAACAAACTGTTCAATGTGCCGCATCATCATAGATCGTAGGCGTTCCCATGCGTCATCAAGCTCCAAGGATTGCGGAATACTGCAGTCCATGTTACTTGCAGTCGTTCTTAATCTGGGCTGGTCAGTGGGCCAGAAATTTCGACGCAGTGTCCCCTGATCGTGGATTGTGAGGCGTCGTGTCCACAAAAAGGACACTGTACAGTGATCACTCGTCCCAAGAGGTTGGAGGATCGTTAGATCTGAGACATCTGATGGTGCCGAGGTGAGAACCAGGTCGAGGATGTTTGGTGTCTGACCAGGGACCATTCGCGTTGGTGTCAAGACATGCTGTGTCAGGTTGCACTCGTGAACGGTATCAAGGAGAGCAACTTCAAAGTAGTCAGGTGAGAGGTCACTGAGGTCCCAGATTACGCTTGGGGCGTTGAAGTCCCCCCATAAGGAGACAATTTGTTCCTCTGCTGTTGGTTCGCACGGAACGTAATAAGTGTGAGCCAGGTGCTGTAGGGGCTCTGTAGACCGCCCCGACCATCAGCGATTGGTATCCGTCATGAATTCAGCACCAAAGTATTTCCGACCTATCATCCTTGTCACAATCGGGTTCGATAATGTGGGCCTTGAGGTAGTTCTTTGTGTATAGGATTACTCCGCCTCCAGACCTCCCACCAAAACGATCGCATCGCAGTAGCTGATATCCTGACACATGAACCTCCGAGTCAGATATGTCACATGAAAGCCAGGTTTTGGTAAACGCCGTTAGGTCCGGTTGCTGTTCATAGCTAAGGAGTGGAATCTCATCTAGCTTGTTTATGAGACTGCGCACATTCGCGAGTATTACCCGTAGTCCGGTCTTTATGTTTGAGGTCCTGGAAGAAGGAGGATTGGCCTCCATCGAGCTCTCTGAGTTTTCTTGACTACGCGAAAATCCACTATGTGTAGATCTGTTTCTCCATTTGCGCGTCGAGTTCGCAATTCGCAGACAGCTTGCCTCATTCGGACTCGGTCCTCCGGGGAGAGGTCTTTCAGAACGTAGAAGGTTTCTCCCTTGAGGCGCGCGGTCCGTCTCAGGATGCGTTGGCATTCTTCTTCATCCTGACAGACGATTTTCAGAGGACGAAACTTAGCTGGGTCCTCTTGTTTTCTGCCAAGGCGAAAAGCAGAGATTAGGTTTATTCCTTGCTCATGCTCATCAAACAACATGGAGACCATCCGTTTAAGGAAGGCTTGGTCGTCGAGCATCCTTTCGGCTGGAGTCTCTTTGTTGGATTCTGGGACGTTTGTGATTATCAGGCAGCGGTTGCGAACAGGCCGCTTGTCTCGTTCCGGTGATGCTGGCTTTGGTGGACATTTCTTTTCTCTGACAAGTTCCTCAAGCTGAGCTACTCTATTTAAGACGAGCTTTAGTTCCACGTTTTTGGTGCTTGATTTTATCTTGGGTCGTGCGGAAATCTTCTTTGAGGCCTTGTTCTCATCTATGGTTGTCCTTGTTTTTGCTGAGGTGCTAGCGCTCGCGACTGCGGCATAGGACTTGGGCTTATGCATAAGTCCATTCCCGTTCTCACTGGGCAACGGTGTTAAGTCCAACGTGGTGGAGGACGCGCGGCTTCGTTTCCCTTTCGGTGTAGAATACCCAGACGACGGCAGACACACTGCAGAGTTAGGTGTCTCGCTGTCCAAATTAGAGACGACTTGCGCGGATGCTCTGGCCACCGCAGAGGATAATAAACGGTGCCCTATCTGCTGCATCGAGCAGGGTGGATAGGGGTTTGGATGCTACTGCTCAAGCCTTCCCGTCTTCTTATTCCCCCTCTTACGCTTTTTCACTCTTACCGTCCCATTCCAACTTCACTTATATCCCCCCAGTTTTCAACCCCCCGATTCTTGGCCCTCCCCCAACATGCTTTGCTAGGCATTTACCTTCTAATTTCAACTCACGTGAACTCGGAGCGTCACTCCTCTCCTGTCGACAAGCCCATGTCCAACCAAGCGGTCCAATCCAGTTCATCGGCTTCCATTTGGAGCCCTCGATCCTCCTTCAGATTGGCATGCCTCAATGTACGCACACTGCTACAAATCGGTCAACAGGCAGCACTTGCCCGAACATTGGAGACCCTCTCGATCGATATCTGCTGCTTATCAGAGACTCGCCTGCAAGACTCGAGCACTGTGCTCACTCTGCGATCCCCTTCAGGGGACGCAAGCAGTATTTTCTCCTTGCGCCTATCCGGTGACGATGCAGCTTCGAGCACCGGCCAAGCCGGTTTAGGTATTGCCCTGAGTCCCCGGGCTGAAGCTGCTCTGGTTGATTGCATTCCAATCAGTAGCCGGATGTGTGCGGTCCGATTGGCTGGCTCGTTTAAAGCTTCGAAGTCGCGCGGGACTAATAGATGTCTATTCATCATCGCTGCCTATGCGCCCACAAACTGTAGCGATGATTCGGTACAGAACGACTTCTACCGCCAACTGACCCAGCTCCTTCGCCACAGAAGAAGCACGGACAACGTTGTGCTGGCGGGGGATATGAACGCACAAGTTGGAAAGTTGTCCACTGATGAACTGCATCTGGGCGGTCAACACGGTGTAGGCTCCCGTAATGATAACGGTGAGCGGTTACTTCATTTGTGTGAAGATGCTCGCTTATTTCTTGCGAGCACTAATTTCCGACACAGCACCCGCCGGAGGGTGACTTGGCGCCCACCAACCTCGAACCAGCCTTGCACGCAGATCGATCACATTGCGATAAGTTACCGCTGGAGAGGCTGCATCCAGAATTGTCGCTCGATTTGGAGCACATGTGTGGACACCGATCATGCACTTGTATGTGCTGACATGCGGATGCGTTTTGGCGGACGCCCACGACGACGCTGTGAGCGTATTGACACCAGCCAACTGACAAAACCAGCTGTTCTGAATGCGTATCGAAGTACGCTAACATGCGAGTTGAGCAAGCGCTCACAGGAGACAATTGATGGTCACTGGTCACATGTTCGCCAGACCTTACTAGCAGCAGGCAAATCCTCATGTGGTATGTCTAATAGACAACATGGACATTGGGTCTCTTCGCAGTCTTTGGAACTTATAGATGCTCGCCGGCAAATCCCGGCTGGAAGCGAGCACAATGAAACTCGCAAAGAGCTCCGGGCAAAACTCCGTGCTAGCCTGAAGAGAGACCGCGAATCTTGGTGGTCTCATCGTGCGTCAGAGATGGAAGTGGCCGCTGCCCTTGGCAACCATCGTAAGTTATTCCGTCTGATACGGGAAACGGGCAGCAGGAGACCTGGTGTTAGTGAAACTATACGTGACGAGAGTGGACAGCCTATCCACAATTTGTCAAAACGTCTGGAGCGTTGGGCTGAGCATTTTGAAAAGCAATTTAATCGGCAAGAATTGTTCGATTCGCCGGTCACTGATCGCCCCGCTCCGTGGGCTGTCTCTTTGGATCCACCCTCTCGCTCAGAAGTCGAACGTGAGATCGGACTGTTGAAGTTGAACAAACCTGCGGGACCAGATGATCTTCCTCCAGCCCTCTTCAAATTTGGAGGCTCTGCTCTTGTTGATGCTTTGTATGAATTACTAGTGAAACTGTGGGAGCAGGAAACTGTCCCAACCGACTGGAGCCGCTCCGTTATTGTTCCCATCTTCAAAGACGGCTCGCGCTCGGAATGCGACAACCATAGAGGAATCAGTCTGATCTCCATCGCCTCCAAATTACTCGCGTCCATAATTCTCCACAGACTGACTGGCGCTCGTGAAAGCCAGATTCGTGAGGAGCAAGCCGGGTTTCGTCGGGGTCGTGGCTGCATCGACCACATCTCCACCTTGCGTCAGTTGTTGGAGCACCGTCACACATATTGGCGGCCCACCGTAGTCGTGTTCCTCGACATCAAAGGTGCCTTCGATTCGGTTGATCGATGTGCCCTTTGGAATTGTCTACTCAGGAAAGGTGTGCCCGAGAAATATGTACATATTATCCAAGCATTATATGCGCGTAGCACGGGCAGAGTAAGGGCTTACAGCAGGATGTCGCCACCCTTCAATATCTCCAGCGGTGTGAGACAAGGATGCCCGCTGTCACCTTTCCTATTCAACTTCGCTATTGACGAAGTCATGGAGATTGCATTTACAGGACATGACTTGGAAGGTGTGGAGCTACTCCCAGGAGAACGACTTCCTGACTTAGAGTATGCAGACGACATTGCCCTAATCTGTGACAGCTCCCAGACGTGTCAAGCCGCGCTGGACAGATTAGCACTGGCTGTCAGTCGCTTCGGGTTTTGCTTTGCACCACCGAAGTGCAAAGCGTTCCTCCAGGATTGGCAGGGTTCGCCCCCTGTGCTGACCCTTGGTGGGGATCAGCTAGAAGTCGTTCAGAAATTCAATTACCTGGGAAGTTGTATCAGCGCCCTTGGGATCGAAGACGAGATCACGAACCGCATAGCGAAAGCTCGAAGTGTTTTGCTAACCTTCGCCACCTATGGCGACGGCGCGACATTACTCTCGCCCTGAAGGGTAGAGTGTACAATGCAGCGGTACGTTCGACCTTACTGTACGGTTGCGAAACCTGGCCCCTAAGATCGGCGGACATGAAGAGGCTACTTACGTTCGACTATCGGTGCCTTCGCAGTTTGGCTCACATCTGGCGGGAACACCGCGTGAGTAACGAGCGTGTTCGACGCCTTGTTTACGGCCTAGCAAAAGGGAATGAACCGCTCAGCACCGTCATTTCACTCACCAGGCTCCGATGGCTGGGCCACGTGTTGCGCATGCCAGCCCACCGACTCCCTCGACGTGCGTTGTTTGCTCACCGGGGATGTGGGTGGAAGAAGAGGAGAGGTGGCCAAGCGATGACTTGGTCCAGAGGAATGAAGGCCCTCACTTCGGAGCTGGCCTCAGTTGGAGCTTCATGGCTCCCTGGTTGGGGTCCAAAAGACGGTGAACACGTTTGGCTGGATACACTTGCTGATATGGCAAGGCGCCGACCTCAGTGGCATTCCTGCTGTGAGTTTCTTTGTCCCTCCCCATCCCTTTAGCCTCCCCCTCCATCTACGGTCTTATTTCGTAGGGTAAAACGTAATTAAATTTTTCTTTTTGCCTAGTAGCTGGCTGGTAGCTTACCGGAACGATGCGTATCCGTTGCTGGTAGCTCAGCTGGCATTCAACTGTCGTATTTATTTTTCCTTTATGTATTGTATGTAGGTATGTATTTCCTTTATGTATTGCGGTACAATAGCGGAGGTGTTTTACCATCTCTAGCTGACATGTATAATGATGATGGTGAATGAAGATGCGCGGATACAGCATGTACGTTGAAAGGGTTCGTCAGAAGTTGCTTGTCGCTGACCAATGTTAGACACGAATCGCAGTGAAAGTTGATGCCTTTAGAGGTAGTGCGCTGAAGACATTGGTAAGGATCATTATCAATGTTACAGCAGACTATATGCATCCATCTGTCGCACAGTGCGCATTGGACGGCCTTTGAACGTGAGGTGACACCCTTCCCACAGTCCACGCACATGGATGTCATGTCTTCCAAAAGAAAAATTTGACTAAAGTCAAATTTCGTCCGCTATCTTGCGGACAAGCTTTTGACCCAAAGGTTTTGGTTTAGATCCCTAATCGTTCTGCCTAGATATGAGCGCCCTGGCATTATCTCAGCCCACGCACACCCATTACTATCTCTTCAGACTTCAACACATCCTGCATCGTCTTTCCTGCAGCTTGTCAAGGGTCGCTTGTCTGCTGCATACAGCAGGACTGATAAGCGAAAATGCTACGGCTTACGCCTCCCTTCCACTTGTTTCTCTTACTCCCATTTCAATCCCCATTACTAGCCTTTCCTATTATAATTCCCCGTTTAATTGACAGCAACCGCAATGCCAGTCTGCAGCTATCTTCCCCAACCACCCACTGGACATCAATCGCCTACAGCTCCTTTAAGTAAATAACTTGTTTATTCTCGACAATGCGAAGTACATCTGCATAGGCATGATCATGGTAATACAAAAGGATCGCTAATTGTACACTTATATAACAGGTTCAAGTCGGACTGGAACGTTAGGAGAATCTCGTGAGTGTTCCTTTCTGAGTGAACCTTTGAAATAGAAATTAATTCGGTGCTCGGAGTTCTTTATACATCTGCAACCGTATCACATTTAAAACCCGTATTATACCCTGGTCAACCAACTACTGCCCACGTTTCCTGCACTAGTGGTCCCTGCTGTGACAGTCACGTGTAGTAAGCAAAAGATAGGAAACGGACTCGGAGGTACAGCATAAGGAAGTTTACTTGCAACAACCGGATACTACCAATGCACGAAGTAAAGTAGCTAAAATAAAATCGAAATATGAAGATGCGAGGTAGTCAGAAAAAGGGAAGCATCTCGTGTTGCCACCCAAAAGCGTCAAGCTGACGCTCAAACCCCCTTAACCGTAGATTCCTTGATAATTTTCGAAAGCGTGTTCTAGCACCTGATGACTCGGCGTGACAACCGAGTTTCCACCCTAATATGATCGGACTGCGGTTTGTCCGGCTTCATGGGATGACCGCGGAAAACAGACAATCTAGCGGGACTGAATGGCTAAGATAAATTTAGACCAAACATCCCAATTAAGATGTGCTAGGTTGACATTTGTTCTCCTCTTAGCCTTTGATGGTACTGTAATGAACACGGATTATTCCAGGAATGAAGGAAGAAGACAAAAGCCGATAAAGAGGCTTTACTCGATTAATAATTCGGACGTATGAGCTATAAAAACAGAAACATGTATTAGAACGGTAAATATGCCAAAGCATGGAATACGGCAAAATCAAAAACACATAACATTCTCCCTCGCTAGGAAATCGTTGCTGAGTAGTTGATGACGTTTGTAACGATGATTTCGGCGCAGAGCGGTCCGTGTTATGAAGAAAAATTGGATTAGAATAACATGCGGGATGCGAATGAAAGAGCTGTCCAAAAAAGCGACGTATAATAAATGAAGAGCAGGATCAAGCTTCACGATTTCTTAGATTGTACGGTCGGGTTCGTTGTTGTTGTTGTAGCAGAGTAGTCTCTCTCCTAGTAGTAGTATCATCAGGAGATGGGTCGGGAGTTGCTGGCAGAGTAGTAGTAGGAACCATAGCATCCGGTGCATTTAGCACGTGGGGCCTCAGAGGGACATCGCTGTCATCGGGAATCCTGCCAGCAGCAGGAGCCAAGTGGCGAGTAGAAACCGTCTCCTCTCTGCCATCGGGAAGTCGGACAAAAGCATAATCTGGGTTGCAATCAAGTAGCTCAACTTCTTCAACCAATGTTTCATATTTCGATTGACGTGAAGCACGCTTCATGAGTACCCGACCAGGCTCGGATAGCCTGGTTGAATCGAAATAAGCGCTCGTGTGGAGTTTCGTTGGTGGCTGTGCACAGCAACGATCGGATAGAGTGAAGAGCATCTAAGAGGACCGACTCCCACTGTCCGATATCCAGGTTTTTTGAAGATAGTGAAAGCGTAATAGCGCGCCATAAAGTTCCATTGAGACGCTCAACCTGCCCATTGCCTTGCGGATTATAAGCGGTAGTCTTGCTGGTGGATATTCCTTTATCGTGCAGAAACTTTCTTACTTCTTCGGACACAAAAGAGGGACCGCGGTCGGAGTGTATATAAGATGGCATTCCGAACAAAGCAAACAGCTGAGTGAGGCATCCGATCACTGTTGCAGAAGTCATATCAGAGCAGGCAAAGGCGAAGGGAAGCCGAGAGTATTCGTCAATAACAGCCAGGAGATACTTGTTTCTTGACGTAGATGGAAGTGGTCCTTTGAAATCAACGCTTAACCGTTCAAACGGTTGTGTAGCTTTAACGAGTCGACCAACAGGGGGTCTATAGAACCTAGGTTTGATTTCGGCGCAAGCTTTGCATTGTGAGGTCATTGTCCTGACATCGTCCAAGGAAAATGGAAGGTTACGAGAACGGATAAAATGCATCATACGAGAAACACCAGGGTGGCACATTGACTTGTGTAGTTCGTTAACTTCCGTACCACTCAGAGACGCTGAACTATGAATTCTGGAGAGCGTGTCGGCTGCTTTATTTCCGCTTCCTGGTCTATACATTATATCGAACCGATAACTTGATAGTTCCAAACGCCAACGTTGGATTTTATCATTCTTAATTTTTCCTTTGTTATTGTCACCGTACATGAATGTCACTGCTCGCTGGTCAGTTACTATCGTAAATGGATTGCCAAGGAGGAAATGACACCATTTTCGCACTGCTTCGACTATAGCGCAGGCCTCTTTTTCGCCGGCGGAGTGGTGTTTTTCGCTGTGAGATAGCGTTCGGGAGAAGATTGCTACTGGTCTGCCATTTTGATTCAAGGTAGCGGCGATTGCGATATCAGATGCATCTGTTTCGACTACCAATGGTACACCGGGTGTGATAGTCACGACTGTAGCTCGTTCTAATTCTTTTTTGAGTTGTTCGAAACAGTTCATTACCGGTTCGGGCAGGGGGAAAGTTTCATTGTGAATCAATGGATAGGTTTTATCGGAAAATTTTGGAATCCATTTCGAATAATATGCAAACATTCCTACTAGGCGCTGTTGTGACTTGGAATCATGCGGTGGCATCAACTCGGCCAAAGGTCGTAGTCGCTCCGGGTCAGGTTGATAATGCCCTTGGATATTTCGTAACCGAGCAAGGTGATTTTATTAACAACAAAAATGCTTTTTGTGTCGTTAAAAGTGATACCGCAATTTTTGGCTGCCGTCAGGAAGTGTTTAAGATTTGCGTCATGTTCCTCTTTGCTTCTACCGCACACCGTAACGTTGTCAACATATGCAAAGGTATCTGCAACTCCTTCCCGTTTCAGAAAACTGTCAATGGCTCGTTGAAAGCAGGCGACGCCGTTGGTAACACCGAAGGGAATACGGCAAAACTCGTAAAGTTTTCCACCAGCTTCAAAGGCAGTGTATTTACGTTCTCCCTCGTTGATTGGTATTTGATGGTAAGCACTCTTCAAATCTAGAGTACTATACACATCGAAACGAGCGATTTTATCGATGAGGTCATCGATCCTTGGAAGCGGATAGGCATCAAGATAGGTAAATCGATTGATAGTTTGGCTGTAATCCACAACCATACGCTTCTTATGTCCGCTCGTAGTTACTAACACTTGCGCTCGCCACGGCGACCTCGAAGGTTGGATAATGCCATCTGCCAGAAGTCTTTTGAGTTCAGATTGAATGAAAGTTTCATCGCATTCGCTATGGCGTCTAGATTTTGTAACAATCGGCTGGCAATTTGGAGCAAGGTGCTCAAACAGGGGGAACGGTTCCACACGGGCCGCCATTAGGCCACAAATAGTAAAAGGAGGTCTGGATCCATGAAACGATATCTCAAGTTTACGATGATATTTGAGGAAGTTGTGACCAAGTAATACGTCAGAGCAAAGGTTAGATAAAACGGATAGTTTCACATTGGAATAACAGGTGTCTTTGTGTCGAATGGAGCAAATAATATGTCCTTGGGTGAAACTAGAATGAGTAGTGGAGGCCATAACGATGTGCTCCCGGGAGGTTTCGATATGAAATTTGTTAAGTTTTACAACTGAAGCGGAAATGTAGCTTTCAGAGCTCCCAGTATCGACAAGGGCTTGCAGCGGTATGTCATTCACAAAAATGTTAGTAACGGCACTGCAAAGGCTGCCGGGCGCGGCAGCAGACGTCACGGAAGATAAAACCGACATAGAAACGTTCGAGCCGTGATTTGTGCTTGGTCTGGATTTGCAAACGCTCTGGAAATAGCCTTTCTTTGTGCACTTTTTACATGTCGCATCTCTGGCGGGACATCTTGATCTAGGATGTCTGGCGTAGCCGCAAAAGAAACACGTTGACTGGGAGGACGCAGCGACAGGTTCTTCTTGAGAAGATAGCTGCGGCTCAGATGGGATTTCAGTTTTCATCGTAGAGTTACAAGTCGTCAGCTGAAAGGAAGCAGCTTGTTTTTGGGCCAAGTCAAGCGATCTACCCATCTCGAAAGCGGACTGAAGATCGAGTGATTTTTGTTCCAATAATCTCTGCCTGATGAGGTTAGATTGTAGACCGCTGATAGCTTGATTCCTGTGTTCGTCAGCAGTGACTGGTGGAAAATTACAGTCACTAGCAGCGGAATTTAACTTCTGAATGAATTGGTCTAACGATTCGCCGTTCTCTTGCCTGGCAGTGGCTAGGATGTGACGTGCAAAAATTTCGTTTTTGGGTTTTATGAAGATATCTTGTAGCGTTTTGACGGCATCCTCATAAGAAGAGCACTGAAAAACCAGCTCGAACAGGGCAGATGAGATATAATTCATTAACGTTTTGAGCTTGTCCGGCTTCATGGACTCGATCGATTCTAAAAAATTGTTGAAAGTGTAGATCCAATGGGCCCAGCGTTTGCCGGCGTCAGAAGATTGAGGATCCACATCAAAGCGATCTGGGAGTAAGATTCGATCCATGAGATTGTTGTATTAATCGAGTAAATTGTAATGAACACGGATTATTCCAGGAATGAAGGAAGAAGACAAAAGCCGATAAGGAGACTTTACTCGATTAATAATTCGGACGTATGAGCTATAAAAACAGAAACATGTATTAGAACGGTAAATATGCCAAAGCATGAAATACGGCAAAATCAAAAACACATAACAGGTACATTGAATGCATTCCCAAACTAAGTAAACGCTCGGAGTACGTCTGTCATCATAACTCCCCAACCAATCTATTACCCACTCGTAAAACCCTCTCTGGCTCCAGTAACCAGTTGCAAACTGGATTTGTGAGTATATGCATACATAGGCATTTGTGTGTGGCCATGTTGAATAAATTTGTTAATGCAATGCGGCATATGTGCTTGTGTTTGGTCTGGTTATCAGTGCAAGAATGCGTAGCAGGAACCCTTCGAAGCGGATGAGTGACGTCTGTGGATGGGGTAAAAGGCTGTGACTTTATTTAATGGTTAGTCACGTCCGCCACGCCGCAGTGTTGTTAAACAGACATTTGTGGCTTTTGATAGAGAGAATGCTTGCCAGGCGGAAATCCACCACCTCTTGATACATTGCTGCCGAACCATGTACTGGAATGAGACAGACCCGAACCACCCAGCTGGCACTACGAGGAGGTTGTTTGGCAAGCCATCCACACTCAAGTTTCTCTGGCGGCTTTCAAATTTCGCACTTTACAACCAATAGGTCAACATGCTGCGCCCGCACGCACTTTGAGCACGCTGGGTATTGATGTGTTTTGTTTCCGAAATTAGGATCATCATTGGATTGTTAAATTAACTGCGCCCGGTTTGTCCTCCATGTTGGTTGCGTACATCTGGTGACGCTGATGCGGCAACATCTAGTGAGGCTCGGGTGGGCATCGTTCTCAGCTCCAAGTCGGAGTCATCGTTGATAGATTTGATTCCCTTGAACAGACGTTTGTGTGCAGTCCGTTTAACGACATCAAGTAAGGATGCTTCACGGAGTAGCACTGGACGCAGTTTGCTTGTTGCTTCCGCTTATGCCCTCACTGACTGCAGTTCTGATACTGACAAGGACACCGATCACGTACTAAAGACGACGAGATTGAATCTTAAGGTGGTGCGATGCTTTGTGTTCTTCAGTTATCCGTTGTGCTGTGCTGGGTGGTGCTGTTTACACCTTCAGAGCCACTCATACCAGAGTAGTCAATGGTTAGAGGCCAGACAAACTCAGTCTCTTAGCCCACCAGATTGGGGGTTGGAGTGAGAGTGGCTCCTTACTCCATAAAACGGGCTCTGTAGTCCAGTGCCAAAACGCCGCTGCCTTGCGGTAAGGTTTTTTGAACCACAGACTTTGGTAGAGAACCCTAATCATTCTCCTTACTAGGCTTAGGTAACCTGACAGTATCCTGCCCACGCAATACGCCATGACTTCTCCCTTTAACAATCACTTGTTACTATGGCCATAATAATAATAATAATAATAATAATAATAATAATTAATGGTGCCCCATCTGCTGCATCGAGCAGGGTGGATAAGAGTTTGGATGCTAATGCTTAAGTCTTCCCGCCTTCTTGTTCCTCATCTTGCGCTTTTTCATCCTTAGCGTCCCGCTCCAATTTCACTTTTATCTCCCCGGTTTCACTCCCATCAATTCCTTGATCTCCCCCACCTTACTTTAATAGTAGCTTGTCTTCTAGTTTCAATTCACACGATCGCAGAGCGTCGCTTCAGTTCAGTCGACAAATCCATGTTCAACCAAGCGGACAACGTCAGTTCTTTTGTTTCCCTTGGTCTTCGCTAAGATTGGCATGCCTCAACGTGCGCACTTAGCTACAGATTGGCCAACAGGCAGCACTTACCCCAACACTCGAGACCCTATCGACCGGTATTTGCTGTTTATCGGAAACCCGCCTGCAAGATTCGAGCTCCGTGCTTACCCTGCGACACCACATGTGACACTGGCCGCACATTCTCCTTGCGCCTGTCTGGCGGTGAGGCAGCTTCGAATGCAAGTCAAGCTGGCGTCGGCATTGTTTTCAGTCCCGGGCTGAAGCTGTCCTGATCGATTGGATTCTAGTCAACAGACGGATGTGCGCCGTTAGATAAGCTACTTCGTTCCAGGCTTGGAAGCCGTACGGGGACAAACGGTGCCTGTTTTCCATTTCGGCCTACGCCCCCCACCAACTGTAGCACTGGTTCGATGAAAGATGATTTCTTTCACTAACTTAACAATCTCCTTCGGTACAGTAGGAAAACGGATCCGGTGGTGTTGGCTGGTGATCCAAACGCCCAAATCGAAAAATTGTCATCTAATAAGCTTCATTTGGACGGCCAACATGGGTAGGCTTCCGTAATGATAACCGCGAGCGATTGCTGCACTTGTGTGGAGATGCTCCTCTCTTTCTCTTGAGCATTAACTTTCGACACAAAACGCACAGAAGTGTGATTGGATGCCCACCAGCCATGGATGAACGCATGGAACAGTATGCCAGAACACGTCGTCGAGGCCGAATCTGTGCAGAAATTCAAATCTTTGTTGGATTTACACTTCGCTAACATACGTTTCAGAGAACGGTTGCCACTTGACAACGATATTACCCACTTGTGACTCACTGTGTGAACAAGCATTTTGTGTGCTACAGAAGGAGTTGCTGAACCATCTCAGGATAACCACCGGACGCGTTTATTTTTTTAAAATGTTTTTGATTATCACCCGATGGAGTTGTACAGAATTATTTTCTACTTGCTCCAAAATACAGTATTCACTATAAACATATCGCGACCAGTTACCGCTGGAGAGGCTGTGTTCAAAACTCGCTCGATTTGGAGCACGAGCGTGGACTCCGATCACGCTCTTGTGTGTGCCGACTTTCGGGTGCGTTACGGCGGAGGTCCGCAACGTCAATGTGTACGCTTTGACATCAGGCAGCTAGCGAAGCCAGTTTTTTTTAATACGCATTAAAGTACGCTGCCGTCTGGGCTGTGTAAGCGCTCACTGAACACCATCGAAGAACACTGGTTGCATATTCGCCGAACGTTACTCTCAACAAGCATGTCTTCATGTGGCAACCTGGACATTGGGTCTTTACACAGTCTTTTAGAAGCCCGCCGACGTATTTCGGCTGGAAGCGAATACAATGAGACTCGTAAAAATCTCAGGACAAAACTGCATGTTGGCCTGAAGAGAGACCGCGAAGCGTGCTGGTCTCATCATGTTTCGGAGATGGAACAGCCGCTACCGTTGGTAATCATCGTAAGTTATTCCGTCTGATACGGGAAACAGGCAGCAGGAAACCTGGTGTTAGCGAGACCATGCGCGACTAGAGTGGATAGCTGATCCACAGCCTGTCAAAACGCTTAAAGCGTTGGGCCAAACACTGGAAGGCAGTTTAACCAATCTGAGTTATCGCTTTCTTTCCCGAGCATTGAGTGCCCTTTTCCCTGGACCGTCTCCTTGGATCCGCCCTCACGCGCAGAAGTCGAACGTGAGATCAGGCTGCTGAAATTGCATAAGGCCGCTGGGGCATATAGAATCCCCCCAGCCCTCTTCAAATTCGGTAACGTGCTCTGGCAGATTATTTACACGAGTTTCAAATGGAACTTTGGGAACAGGAAACTGTCCCAACAGACTAGATCCTCTCCGTCTTTGTCCCAGTTTTCAAGAGTGGCTTCCTTTCGGAATGCGGCAATCATAGAGGAATCAGTCTGATCTCAATTGCCTCTAAATTACTTGTCTGTCATTCTCCACAGGCTGGCTGACACTCGTGAAAACCAGATTCGTGAAGAGCAAGCTGGGCTTCATCGAGGTCGTGACTGCATCGACCACATCTTCACATTACGTAAATTGTTGGAGCACCGCAATATTTATTGGTGACCCACCGTTATCATGTTCCTCGACATCAAGGGAGCCCTCGATTCAGCGGATCGTTGTGCCCTTTGGGACTGTCTGCTGAGGAAAGGTGTGCATGCTAAATACGTAAACATTATCAGAGCGCTGTACGTGCATAGTTCAGGCAGAATGAAGGTCTATGGCAGACTATCGTTGCCCTTCAGTATCTCCAGCTGTGTGAGACGAAGTTTCTCGCTATCACCTGTCCTCTTTAACTTCGCCATTGACGAAGTCATGGAAACAACGTTCGCTGGACACGAACTAGGTTTAGAGCTGCTTCCTGGTGAGCGCCTTTCTGATTTATAGTATGCTGACGATATTGCCCTTCTCTGTGATAGCTCCCAAACGTGCCAGACAGCACTGGACCGGTTAGCACTGTCTGTCAGTCGTTTTGGGCTACGCTTTGCTCCATCGAAATGCAAGTTCCTTCCTCAAGATTGGCAAGGACCCACTCCTGCTCTGACGTTGGTTGTGAGCAGCTAGAAGTCGTTCAGGAATTCAAGTGCCTGGGCAGCTATATTAGCACCCATGGGATGAGGTTACGAACCGTATAGAAAAAGCACAAGATGCTTTTGCCAATCTCCGCTACCTGTGGCGCAGACGCGACGTCATTCTCGCCCTGATGGGCAGAGTTTATAATGCAGCCGTCTGTTCAGCCCTCCTACACGGTTGTGAAACCTGGCCCAGCAGGTCGACAGACATAAAGGGGCTGGTCACGTTCGATCACCCCTGCCTTCGCAGCTTAGCTCATGTCCTGTGAGAGCACCACGTGAGCAATGAGCGTGTTCTGCGTCATCTATTTGGTGCAGGAAGAGCGAATGAACCGCTCAGCACCATTAAATCACGTATTAGGCTCCGATGGCTGGGCCACGTGTTGCGCATGCCAACGCACCGACCCCCGAACATGCATTGTTTGCGCGCTGGGTGTGTGGTTGGAAGAGGAGGAGGGGAAGCCAGGCGATGACTTGGTCGAGAGAAATGAAAACCCTCACTTCGAAGCTGGCGTCAATTGGTGCATCCCGACTGCGTGACTGGGTTCCAAATGACGATGAACACCTTTGGTTGGGCACACTCGCTGATACGGCGAAGAGCCGACCCCAATGGCGTTTGTGTTACCAGTTTCTTTGTCCATCCCCTCCCTTTAGATTCCTCTTCCAATTCCCTTTTCATGCAAAATGCATAATATAATGCATAACATAATATTTAACATTTAATCCACTTGGAGCAGATGTACGCCATCGGGCGCGTCCCCAGGTTGCGGATCGGGAAATGTCTTCTTTGTGGAGGTAACTGCGAATAAGTCTCGTTTGCCTTATAAACGAGATGAATCAGCAGCCGCGGACAATCGGCGGCAGCGTCTCAGAGCGTGGGGAGTTCTGGGCTGGTCACCTAGTTCTCCATTAAACACCAAAAGTGCTCGTACTGCGCTGTGTCAAAGCCAATGTGACCAGCTATATGGTCACTGGCCACACTCCTGTAACGGGGTGAGTATCTAACGGAGGGCGGACGAACAACCTCGTTGGCCACCAGCTTCTCTGTGGAGTGCTTCCGAACACAAAGAAGACGAATGAGCCATTTGACTGGCAACATTCTTCGTGAATCACCCCGCTGCCTTGCGGGTCAGGTCTTGAAGACCAAAGGCTCGGGGTGGGGTCCTTTAAGTAGTCAACCCTCTTCCTCGGCTTGGGCAACCGGGAAGCTCAATGCCCACACAGCACATGGAACTTTCCATCCGTTTAGCTGCCTCTCACTTCCTCCTTTCTTTTGTTCATGTGTTGTGTCACTCTGCCATATATATATATATATATATATATATATATATATATATATATATATATATATATATGTATATATGGTTGGCGGGAGAGCCTATGGTGCGCTGAGGCTGGTGGTGGCTAGATCCTGACAGTTGCGCCATTGGCTCATGTCCTGGACGCCTTATCGTGGCGACCGCTGGGTGAGAGTTGGGTTCCGCCCTTCCCCTGCTAAGATCTAGGACACCAATCCGCATGAGCCAGTGAACTGACGATGTGCTAGACCCACTGCCTTTCGGGTGTACATTTAATCCACGGCTTGGTTGAGGACCCGAGTCGTTCTCCTGTCAGGTGTGGGCGCCCTGCCAGTATCCTAGTCCATCCTATTCGAAGGTTAGGAAGTGCTCGATGGCCCTCTTCCCGTAAAACCTAGCCATGGGAGACAACAGGTCTATGGGTTATAAGCTCACAGCTCGATTGGCGTAGAGCATGAGCGCCACGCATTGTCTCTGACGGTGGAAGGGCACCTACGGGTGTTCAGTGGTTTGCTACTGCCCGCCTCAAGCCAGACAGCCCCGGGTCAAATTGGTTCAAACCCGCCAAAACCCACCTGCGCCTGGCCGTAGTCGCAGGTGTATCCTATTACGGTCGCAAAACATATGAAAACCGTTCCAGAATCTCAAAGGCTGCGTGTGACGGCCGTCAAGCAGATCCCAATCTGTCTCTGCAATCACATTCCCGAGCTGGATCTGCTCCCCACTGACTTGTGGGTCAGGCTATTGAGCCAAATGCTCCGGGCGGAGTCCCTCAAGCAAACCTCCGAAGCACAACGACCATCTCGCGTGCGATTGCCCACCAATGCAATCGTATGCCTGCGCGCAAAGCACTCAGCATCGGGTGCTGGAACGTGCGCACACTACTGGACCGGAACTGCAGTGAGCGTCCCGAGCGGCGCAATGCACTGGATGCGATGGAGTTGGCGCGTTATGACATCGATATTGTGGCGCTCAGTGAAACTCGGCTCGCTGAGCAAGGTAAGTTGCATTAAGCAGGTGCTGGCTACACATTCTACTGCGTGGGCAACGCCGCCTCAACACCACATGATCATGAGGCCGGATTTGCGATATCCGATCGCCTTCATGGCCAGCCGGTGGGTGAACCAACAGGCATCAGCGTGCGACTGATGACTGTTCGCCTACGACTCGGAGAAGGTAAGTTTGCTACTTTTATAAGCACGTACGGTCCGACCATGTGTTATCCTGATGACACGCGTGATCAATTCTACACTGAGCTATCCTCCGTGATACGGTCTGTGCTGAGGAGCGACCGACTATTTCAGCTGGGTGATTTGAACGCGCGCGTTGGGCGTGATGCATCGGTGTGGGCAGATGTCATCGGTCTGCATGGCATTAGTCCAGCGAATGCGAACGGTGACAGGCTGCTCTCACTGTGTGCCACTCACGGCCTGACGATCACGAACATTCGGTTTTCACTGAGTGTGAGTGATATAGCACCTTGGACACACCCAGGGGTGGTCACGCTCACCTGTTCGACAATGTCATTGTACGCCAGCGTGATATGCGTGAAGTGCGCATGACACGTGTATTGCGAGGAGCTGAGTGTGGCACTGATTACAAGTTGGTGCGGACCAAACTGTACATATATTTTCGTAAATCAATGTATTACACTCCCGCCGTGAAGCGGCGTAAATTTAACCTTTTCTCCCTCGGTACTGTGGCGAAACGTACTGAGCTGGAGAAGGCGGTGGCTGCACGCCTTTGTGATGTGGAAGGCATAGCCACAGTGGGCGACCTATGGCACCACATTCGCGACCAGGTGATATCTACTACCCTGAAGACCATCGGGCGCGCAATTTGTAAGCGGACTGATTGGTTTGATGAGAACAGTGCGACGATCGGCGCATTGGTTTCGGCGAAGAACGCAGCATTTGCTGCACATGTGGCAGACCCCAGTGACTTGGGGAAGAGTAGTCAGGTTCGCAAACTTCGACGGCGACTGACCCGAGAGCTCCGTCGCATAAAAATGCAAGGTGGACTGAGAAGACGAAGCAGATGGAATGTTACGCCGAACGCCGCCAGCACAAGGAATTCTTCGACTCCTTGAAGGCGGTGTATGGACCGAGATTGGAGCCGCTGAGGACGCTGATCGATGGTAGTTCGGGCGCTACATGCACACAGACTGCAGACATAATGCAGATCTTGCGGAAACACTTTGACTGTCTCTTGAACAACCGTTCAGACATCCACTGGCCTACATTGAATGGCCTCAAGCAGCACGATGCGAAAAAGGGTCCGGCGGACACGCCGACATTGGATGAGACGCAGAGAGCACTTGCTCAGCTGCGAAACCGCAAATGTGCCGGAGCCGACGGGATCCCGCCTGAAGTATTGAAACACGGTAGGCCCGCGTTGTTGACTGCGCTGCACCACTTGGTGCAACGCCTATGGATGGAGGAGGAGGTGCCAGCTGAGCTGAAGCATACCCTTTTGCTACCACTATACGAGGGTAGACGGAGCAAGAAATGTTGCACGAATTATCGTGACATCAACTTGCTGAGTTGTGTGGGCAAGATGATTGCCCGACTCCTGCTCAACCGCCTCGTCAGTCAGGTTGTGAAACCGAACGTGGCGGAAGAGGAGTGTGGATTCCGTTCGGGTCGCAGCACTATAGATATGGTGTTTGCGTCTCGTCAGTTGCAAGAGAAGTGCAGAGAACGACACCAGCCATTGTATTGGCTTATGGTTGATTTCACCAAGGCATTTTATACGGTGAACCGCGAGGCATTGTGGCTGGTGTTGGGTAAATTTGGTTGCCCGCGTAAGTTTGTAAGTTTAATTGAAAGTCTGCACAGTGGTATGCGAGCGAGGGTGCAGCTGAGTAGAGAGACCTCGGATGACTTTGCAGTTGTTTCTGGTGTGAAGCAAGGCTGTGTCTTGGCTCCTGCCCTGTTTAGTATATATCTTGCAATGTTGTCTTGTGCTTTTGATGCGGCTTGTGCTTACGGTGTTCGTGTGGGGCACCGTATTGATGGTGGGTTGCTGAACATCCGTCGTTTCTGTGCGAGAACTCTAGTCTTTGAGACGACTATCCGTATGTTGCTGTTTACTGACGACTGTGCGTTGTTTTCACATAGCGCTGATGAGTTGCAGCATATGACTAGTGCTCTGGCTTCGACAGCGGCCAAATTCGGGCTCACCATCAACACAAGCAAAACTGTCTGTCTCTTTCAGCCTTCATCGGAAGTGCAGTCTTCACTGTTGCCGCGAATCAGCATTGGGGCTGAAGTATTGGAAACCACCTCCCGCTTCTGCTACCTTGGGAGTGTGATGTCGACTGATCAGCAGATACACAGTGAGCTACGTATCCGTGTGTCGAAGGCAGCGGCGGTATTCGGGAAGCTTGAGTACCGAGTGTGGAACAACCATCAGCTTAGCATTTGCACGAAGCTGATGGTGTACAAATCCATGGTGCTGTCCGTTCTTCTGTACGTCAGTGAAACCTGGACGATGTACCGACGGGATGTGCGATATCTCGAGCGGTTCCATCAGCAATGCTTGTGACGGATTTTGCGCATCGGTTGGGACGACAGTTGCAGGCACGGAAGTGTTGCGCCGTAGTGGAATGTATGCAGTGGACTGCATACTTTTGCTGAGACATCTGAGGTGGATCGGTCATGTGAGTCGTATGGATTCGACGCGGATACCGAAACAACTACTATATGGTCAGCTGAGTATAGGGAAGCGGCACGTGGGGAAACCAAAGTTACGTTGCCAGGACATGATTATAGTGAGCCTCACACGTTCTAATCTTGATTGCAGGTCATGGGAATCGAAGGCGGTTGATCGGCGTGCATGGCGCGATCTGATCACGAAAGCAGTTGCCGCGGTGCAGGAGAAAGCCCTCATGCATGCAGAGAAGAAGCGGCAAGCACCGATGGGTTGTACTCCATCGACATCGAGTATATGGTGCTGTAGCACATGCGGTCGCGAGTGCCTGAGTCAGACAGGCTTAGTGAGCCATGAGCGAGGCCACTCTAAACCACTACCAAAGCGACGACGGGTCCTGCAGAGAAGTTAGGCAGAACCGGAGCAGCGTTTGTAGGTACGCTGCATTTGATTTACTAACCGCGTGCTTGCATGCTAAGTCTCTTTATTTCAGGTGGTGCATTCTCAATTTTGACTTAATGTTTTCTTTCTCAAATAATTGTCTACGTGTACTCTAATCCATTAACTTACACACCTCGCTTAAGCCAATTGTATTCGATTTCAATAACATTTTTGTGTTCGTGGCATTTCCCTAAAGAAAACTTTCTGACCTCGTGAACTTATCTAGGATTCGTTTGTAAACAACTTATTTCATATGCTCATTAACTTAAGGTTTATGTCACCATTTCCTTATGCATTAATCGAGTTATTTTCTTTTTAATATTCCTCTTAAGTGATTGGCTGTTGTTTGCTATCCCCGGTGTGGCTGCGCTTGATGTGCATGTTGACAAGGTGCCTATCTCTCTATTACCCACTAATTTGGCCATACTGGCTCAGGAGACATATATATATATATATATATATATATATATATATATATATATATATATATATATATATATATCCTGAGCCAGTATGGCCAAATTATATGATTGCGCAAGTTTCGTCGTCTTGAGCTCTTCAGAAGCTGTGCTAGATGGTAAATGTGAACTTTACTCTGATCGTACAGATAGCCTCGAGCGTCTGTTTGAGCTGTGTGTGGAATGCCGTTTATTTCTTAGTATTACCGTTTTCAGGCACACTGGGCGTGGAAATGCCACGTGACGTCCACCTATAAGCTGACCAGCGATAGACCCAAATAGACCACATTGTCATAAGTTACAGGTGGCGTGGTTCCATTCTGGATTGTCGGTTTGCTCATACCTTAATACGCTGTTGTTCTACCATGAACTTTACCGCGAGACGTACCAAGTGTCTCCCTCGATTGACAACTGAGAACTGATCTCAACCTTCCGTTAGGCAAGCTTACCAGGATTCTCTACGTACCGCACTTTCGCTCGCTTGTCCTAGTGACACTGAGCTTCAGTGGAATAGAATCTCGGCTGTTTTGCATGATGCAGGAGCCTTTGTTGGTGACACTATCAATCGTCGCCGCATCAGTCACTGGATGTACGAGAGGTCGGTGAACCAGTTGGAATCCAGAAGAAAACCCCCGTTGGCTCTGAGAATGATGTAACTAGAAGAACTGTTGGGCGCGAACTAAAGCGGAGCCTGTATGCTGACAAGGAAGCCTAGTGGACTAGGATGGGAGAAAAATAGGAAGCAGGAGTGGTAGGCAATTATCGTACTCTCTTCCAACTGATCCGCACTACTGTTCCCAGAAAACAAGCGTCAGCTAGGTATTCAGATACAACGCTGGTGCCCTGATTCACATTGAGGATCATCGTATAGCTCGTTGGGCGGAACACTTTCAAGATCAGTTCAGTTAGCCACCTGCTGCAGGACGAGCCATGGACGGTTGGTCTAGAGCAGGGATGCCCAAAGTCCGGCCCGCGGGCCGAATGCGGCCTTCGTTAACATTTCAACTGGCCCGCAGCCTCATGAAATAATAAATTCAGTCTTGGGCTTTTATCGTACAGGTGTAAGTTTTGTTATTATCCTAATTTCAGACGGAATATGGCCCGACCTATTTTTACCTCACAAAATATGGCCCTCGCAAAAAGTTTGGGCACCCCTGGTTTAGAGGCTCCATCAGAGGCTGAGGTACGAAACGTGATTGCTGCCCTTAATCGTTTTCCTGCTGCTGGCTCGGATTCCCTCGCACCCGCACTGTTCAAGGATGATAGTGAGGTCCTGGACTTGTTCGAACAGGTCTGGGAGGCAGAAGCGATCCAAGCTAACTGAAGTGAATCGATTATAATGGCAATATACAAAACGGCAGTCGCACCGACTGTGCTAGCCACAGGTGTGTTATCGTAACGCCGGTAGTGACAAAATTACTGGCCTCAATTCTCGTCCATCACCCCACTGTGGAATGAGAATCCCGGATTAGGAAGATCAAGCAGGCTTCCGCCCAAGACAGAGCTGTGTAGACCACACATTCACTCAGTGGCAGGTGCTACAGCAGCGCCACACTTCATGCAGACCGACAATAGCTGTGCTCCTAGATTTCAAAAGTGCTTTCGATTCAGGCGATTGGTGCATTCTGTTCGATATACTTGTGCCGAAAGGTGACGCTGAAATATGTGAACATTTTATTTGCTCTATACTCGAACACGACAAACCGTGTCAGGGTCTACAGTGATTTGTTGGATGCTTTTCTGACAACAAATGGGGTTCATGAGGTTGCCCAATTTCCCTATTTTTCTTCATCGTGGACTGCATCATGGAATATTCCCTTTCGGAGCCTCGCGATGCAGGCGTTAAAGGGCTACCTGGTGAATAGCCAGTTACTCTTCATCGTGCAGACACTATTATCCTGCTTTTTAACGTACCTGCTTTTGTGGATGATATACACGAGTTAGTAGTGAAGCTGTGTGAGTAGGAAACTGTTCCAACCGACTTTAGCTACTCCGTCATAATCTCATTTTCCAAGGAAGGCTCACGATCGGAATTCGGTAACCACAGAGGAATCAGTTTGAACTCCATCGCCTCGAAATTGCTTGCCTCTTTCATTCTTTACAGGCTGACTGACGCCCGTGAAAGCCAGATTCGTGAAGAGCAAGCGGGGGTTCATCGAGGTCGTGGCTGCATCGACCACATCTTCACTTTGCGTCAGCTGTTAGAGCACTGTCACGTATATTGGCGGACCACCGTCGCCTTGTTTCTGTACATCAAGGATGCCTTCATTTCAACGGATCGATGTGCCGGTTTAGACTGTCTACTCAGGGAAGGTGTGTCCGAGAAATATGTAAATATTATCCGGGCGTTATTGCGCGCGTAGCTCGGGCGGAGTGAGGACTTATGACAAGCTGTGGCCGCCCTTCAGTATCTCCAGTGGCGTGAGACAGTGATGCCTGCCGTCACCTTTCCTCTTCAACTTATGTTCACAGGGCGCGACGTAGAAGGTGTGGAGCTGTTCCCAGACGAACGACGTCTTGATTTGGAATATGCTGATGATATTGCCCTAATCTGTGATAGCTCACAAACGTTTCAAGCGGCACTAGACAGATTAGCACTTGAGAGGATTCTCCCGTTCTCCGAATCAGGCATTTCTGTTGCAAACGTTTTGTTACCAAACTAGGCAACATCTTCAGTGCGGCTATTCAGTCCTGATTTGCGGAGTCTCACAAACCAATGCCAGATGCGATTGACTATTGATTGTTACCTGCTTCGAATGTCACCCTTCGATCGGTTCATGTGAGTCGGTCGAGTGAGCACGTCTTTTCCTTGTTGATCTGGCGCCTATTGCTGGCTTAACCAGCAGAGCTTCGTAGACACCCTCCAGCTCCAGGTGTTTGTTGATTGCGTTCCGATCAGAATGCCAGGCCTCGAGGAACTCACGCACTTGCTTTCAGCCATTTCGGGCTCTGTTTTGCACTTTGGAAGTGTAAAGCTCTTCTCTAAGATTGACATAGACCGCCTCCTGCGCTGACCCTTGGTGGGGATCAGCTAGAAGTCGTTAAAAAAATTAACTACCTGAGGAATTGTATTAATGCTCGTGAAATCGATAATGAGATTACCAACCGTATAACATAAGCTCGTGGCACTTTTGTTAACCTTTGCCACTTATTTCGCCAGTGCGACATAACTCTCGCCCTAAAGGTTAGCATTTGCAATGCAGCAGTACGTTCGACCCTACTGTATGGTTGTGAAACCTAGCCCCTTAGATCAGCGGACATAAAGAGGCTAGTTACGTTCGACCACCGGTGCCTTCACAGTTTAGTTCACATCTGGTGGGAACACCGCGTGAGCAACGAGCGTGTTCGATGCCATGTTTACGGCACAGGAAAAGAAAATGAACCGCTCAGCACTGTTATTTCACGCACCAGGCTCCGATAGCTGGGCCACGTGTTGCACATGCCAGTACACCGACCCCCCGAACGTGCATTGTTTGCGCGTTGGGTGTGTGGTTGGAAGAGGAAGAGGGGAAGCCAGGCGATGACTTAGTCGAGAGAAATGAAAACCCTCACTTCGAAGCTGGCGTCGGTTGGTGCATCCCGACTGCGTGACTGGGTTCCAAAGGACGATGAACACCTTTGGTTGGGCACACTCGCTGATACGGCGAAGAGCCGACCCCAGTGACGGTTGTGTTGCCAATTTCTTTGTCCACCCCTCCCTTTTTAGCCTCCCCCCTTCAACCACGATCTCATTTCTTTAGCACATTACAATTTTATCTAGTAAGTATTTTTGGCTGGCTTGCCGAACAACCTCCTCGTGGTGCCAGCTGGGTGGTTCGGGATTTTCCCGTTCCAGCAAATGGTTCGGCGGCAGTGTTCCAGGACGTGGTGGGTTTTCGCCTGGCAAGCGTTCTCCCTATAAAAAGCCACATATGTCCGTTTAACAACACTGTGACGTGGCGGACGTGACTCGCCACTAAATAAAGTCACTGCCCCTTGCTTCATCCTGGCGAAGCATTGTATTCCAGCAACATCATGCTGTACTTCTGGGGAGAATTGGGTCCCTGTTTGACAAAGGAACAAACGAAAGACGTATGAACTGAGCAATCAGTCACCGGCTCCCAATGGGCGCGATTCCCTGAATTCGCTCCGCTGCCTTGCGGACAGGCTATTCAGCCAAAGGCTCGGGGTGGTGTCCCCTAAGTCAACACCCTACTTCGGCTTGGGCAACCGGGTAGTATCTCGCCCTCTGAGGAAACCATGGACATTGTTATGTTGTGTTTTATTTTACTATTTCTGTACTTTCGTTTGAATCCCATGGTTTCTGATGGCATTATGTCTATTCGTAGACTTTTGCAAATATATATATATATATATAAATATATAGTAAATATTTTTGCTGCATAGTAGCCGCCTGGTAGCTTTCCGGAACGATGTCCATTCGTTACTGGTAGCTCACCTGGCATGCATCTGTTACATGACTTTTTCTTCTTTTGCGTAATGTGGCATTGTAGCTGAGGTGCTTTCCACCTCTTGCCAACCTTTTTAACGATAATGCTTTTTGACTTAGTTGAGTCGCCCAATCAACTCGTAATAACCTCTCAAATGTGGTCCCATCATTTGGCATGCTCTCCGCACCTTAAAAGTACAAGGTGTTATTACACGACCATCAGCCATTTGATGACCCCTTGAACCTTAGTGGTGAGGAACTCGAAGTAGTAGATCACTTCACCTACCTTGGCAGCCGCATCGGCAACGATGGGAGCATAACGACTGAAGTCATTTCTCTGGAGTCAGAAAGGGGTTGCCCTTTGTCTGAAAGACTACCTTTATAAGACTACAGTGAGGGCCGTCCTACCATATGGGTGGGAGACTTGCCCCTTTTATCTGAAGATCTGCGGCACCTTCAGTTCTTTGATCATCGTTGTCTGCGCAACCTTACTGGTGTTCCACGCCATCAGCGTATCCGCAACCATGATGTGCGTAGGCGAATGCGAAGCAATGGTAATCGTGCTATTTCCCTAACACAACAGATAACACTGAACAAGTTACGTTGACTTGGATGATGCTTTGGTTGCCAAGTGTAGAGTGGCGCAAAAATCGACGTAGACAACGGGAAATAAAGTCACTGATGAACAAACTCGGCGTCGTCGGTCCGTCTTGCCTTTCGAGCTGGCCTGCCTTGTGCCTGGCTTGAAAGGTTACAGGACATGGCTCGCGTTTGTCACCAATGGCATGTCTGATGTCGTTTTTTACTCTGACTGTATGCTTAAAGTGTGTTTGGTGCCGAGTTATCTGCGGGATAGTGGCTGATTAGGACACGCGGCCGTGTAAGCCGTAACGAAACGGTCTCCCTGATGCTGCGTTACCGCACGATAGTCCTCTGTTTGTGACCGTATCTTGTTGTCACAAAAAGACAGGTAAGGCATCAATTGGTACTCAGACACGTAGTACCGACACTTCATTGCTGCGCAACTGCTGCTAGTCCCACGTAGGCTAAGAATACTGTGAGGGTCGCCTGGTCCTTACGTAGGCTCGAATCCACGCCCTCGGCTTACAAGGCAGGTTTGTGATCCTTAGTGCTATGAACGGCGTGTTGTTGACACAAGGCGTAGACGTGTTGACCCTGAAGGTTTGTTTACGGCATTACGCTTTTACGTTAGGTCCCGCTTCTCTCTACGTTAGTACTCTTCGTTCCTTAGGCCACCATAGCTATGCGGCACCAAAACATCATTTTCTATGGCTACTGTGCTGCTGTTGATGATGATGATGTGGCGGCAAAGAGGGCAATAAACACCTCACTGATATATGATTTGGCGGAGAGTAAACACACCGAGTAAAGTAAGTGTAGCCCGAAACAGTAGGCTGAAAAAGAGTATAGAAAGGTTGTGATAAATAACGACAGAAAAGTGATTGCAATTTAAACTTCGTGCATGTACTTTATATTATTTTCCCCGATTGATGTTTGTGGACAATGGTGTGGGATGATATTTCTATACCTCGCGGTTACACAAACGGTAAGCACGCGTTCGCTCTTGCTGCTCCTAAAATGTGAAGGGTCAGGCGGACAAGGGGGGACAATTTCGGGGTACGTGAGTGTCCGTTGTCGTATAATAAGCTGTTTTACTGGGGGGATCTGTGCGAGGAGGAGTAGAAGGGTTATTGGATTGGCGCAGTCCTGACAGTGCCAAGTTGTACATCGACGCAGTGTCTTCCTTTCCGTCGGGAAAACGAACGTGAGCGTACCGGGGATTGCAGTCCAAT
This sequence comes from Dicrocoelium dendriticum, assembly GCA_944474145.2. NCBI lineage: Eukaryota > Metazoa > Platyhelminthes > Trematoda > Plagiorchiida > Dicrocoeliidae > Dicrocoelium > Dicrocoelium dendriticum. The sequence continues at coordinate 110,729,172 of OX104069.1, forward strand.
ATCTCGACCTCATCCACTAGTGGCTCATCTTTTGAAGCTCACATTACGGCGCATCAATACGGACCCTGGATTGCTCAGCCAACTCGGTAGTGAGACTCCAGATGTCGACTTACGGTTGTAACAGCAAAGTCTTTCATGAGGAGTAGCGTTTGTGGCGGTGAAGAGTAGGGAACGGATTGAGTATAAAGCACCTGACTGAACGCCTTCCCATTGGGTTATTACGAGGCGCCTGGCTCGGAGTGCAAGGGTGATCGATTTCCATACGGCCCCATTAACCCGCTCCACTTGTCAGTTAGCTTGGGGGTTGTACGTCCTCGTTCGGCTTACTGCAGTGCCTTTTCGGGTGAGAAAGTGTTACACTTCTTGGGACATGATGGATGAACCGCGATCAGAGTGAATGTAAACTGGCATACCGAAGACGGAGAATGTTGTGTTAGACAATTAACAACTGTAGAGGCGGTCATATCGCTGCATGCAAAGGCAAATGGGAATCCCGAAAATTCATCGACAACAGTACAGAGATACTTCTTGGTAGTCGATGATGGTAAAGGACCCTTAAAATCTACGTTCAACCTTTCGAACGTGTGTTGCCTTAATGAGTGTTCCAGATGGCTTGCAAAAGCGGGGCTTAAGTTCTCGCTGCAGCGAGATATCGTTGATTTCATAGCGATGGGTTTGAAAGTGAAAGTCATTCCCAGACAATAATGGAGGGGCCACATCGGCGGGCAATAGAACACACAGGGAAGGGAGATTGTTCACGGGAAATAGAATTTTAACAAATTCGTAGAGTTGGAGAAAACCGTGTCCCAGAAGTACATCAGAATCTAGATTGGCGAGAACGGAGAGTTTAATGTTGGTATAAAGGCGGTTTTTAACTGCACAGTACCAACACAATGACCAGCCGTGAAACTAGTTAGCTGGATACTGGCCGTCGAAATTTTGCAATGTGATTTGATGACTTTCCAGTTGAATTGTTTAACAACTGAGGCAACAATGTGACTTTCAGATCTCCCCGTATCAACTAGCGCTTTCAGAGAAATGTCATTGATGAGCACATCGATGACAGCGTGAGAGAGACTGTTTGGTGAGGCTGCGACTGACAGCAGAGACATAACTTTGCACTACTGAAGCAGTGTTTTTGGCAGTAGAACGGCAGAGCTGATAGGATCCTTTTTCCCACCACCGTCATAAACAGCATCACGAGCATGGCACTGAGACCGACTGTCTCTTACCACCACAGAAAAAACAGTTGTTGTGCGACACAGCAGCGGTGACGTTCTTAACGGCCGGTGAGTCACAGCTTGTTTATCGGTCACTCACACACGGCAAGTGGGTCACCGATGGCTTTACCATGTTCATCCAAGAGTCCCGTGAAAGGGGATGAGCTGTTGTTTCTCCGAGTTTGTTTTGCACCCCACGCTTTTGATTCACATCGATTGTGCTTGTTGGTTATTAATGGTCCACTGATGCGCTTGTACTATTGTTGAAACTTCTCCGGTTTTGTGAAACCTTACTACCAATTTTCGCTTTTCTAGGGTAAGTTTCTTTTTACATTATTTGAGCTGTAGTTACACATTTATTTATGGAGTAAGATGGGTTATGGCACGGTAGATGTTGGTATATAAAAGTGTTACTGTTAGCCAAATATTCGTAGAAATGACAAATATATCGCAGTCGGAGGCTCGGACCAAATGCGTGAGATGTATCTAATTAATTCCCTGGATGGAATATTGTGGCAGCTCAGTTCTGTTATGCTGCCGCACATTTACTGTCTAGCTTGCGTGTTTTATTTCTTTCCTGTTATGTATCTACTGTTTGATACCACCTGTATCGCTGTACTTGATGTGAATCTTGACAAGGTGCCTACCTGTCGAAAAACCGCTATCTCCATTATACTGTAGTCGCGCTCCTTGTGGCTGTGCTGTGGAAGTCGCAGTGACGCGCACCTAGAGGTGTTTCCCACCTCTAGCTAACGTGTATAATGATGATGATGATGGATGATTGGCGCTGTACCACCCACTCCATCCACACGCTCCATATCCTGTGTAAACCGGAAGGAATAATACCTGGAGGCAGGTTGATGTGAACCACGTTTCATCAGCGGAACCACTCCACACTACTTCAACATGCAAAACAGCAGCATTCCTGTCTATCTTTACGAGGAGTTTTGCCTACCAAACTTACACATGGCGGTGGGTGGGCGGTAGCCCGTTCTACTTTGTATGCATTTAACCACTTGGAGCCCCGCACGGTCACGAGGACTGTGCACCCCGTTCCCCCGAGCAACGATTCACAGTCTCCTGGAGCCAGTAGTCGAGGTGGAGGGTGTTAGACTAGTAGGCACCTTGTCAACATGCACATGAAGCACAGTCACATCGGAGATATGAAGCAACCAACATAGATTTAATGGAATAGCAAAACGCAAAATTGACAAAATAATCCGCAGAATAACAGAATTGAATAAACAAAATAATGTGGATTGAATTTTATCCATATTAAAGGGAGCTAGTTTAATTGTAAGTTGGTTTAGCCCAGGTGCGGTGAAGAAGCATCATGAATGCAATGTCCACCTCCGCAAATATATATACATATGTATATATATATATATATATATATATATGTAATTATTGGCAAACTTGCGTAATTGTATCGTGTGGTATTTTTTAAATAACTCGGACATTTTGTACTTATCACGGATTCACTTATAACCAATTTCTTCTATATGGTCATTTAGCGAGTATTTATGTCGTCATATGCGTTTACTTTATTCGATATCGACATTTTGTGTGATTGGCTGTTGTTTGACATCACAGGTGTGGCTGCGCTTGATGTGCATGTTGACAAGGTGTCTACCTGTCTATTACTCACTACCTCGTCCATCTGGCTCCAGAAGACAGTTGGTCGTTGCTGGAGGGGACAAGGTGCACGGTCCTTGTGGTCGTGCTAGGCTCCAAGTGCGATTCCATGCAGTCAGTGTGGAGCGGACTACGGTCCAGCCACCGCATTGTGTGCGCTTGATTCCCCTAATACAGTGTGCTTGTGTTTGCCTGTGAATTAGTGTCTCCCATCCGCATGCCTCCCGGACTTATTCCTTCGGATATATATATATATATATATATATATATATATATATATAAACAAATATATATACAAATATATATATGGTTGGCGGTATCCGGTTTCGGATTTGCCTGTCACTGTGGCCAGCCACTTGACGCCTGTGCCTACGGAGGGACCACGGCTTGCGCTGCACCACCCGCAGCTCCATCCACCCATATCCAGTGTAAACCCGAAGGAATAAGACTGGGAGGCATGCGGATGGGAGCCACTTTTCATCAGTGGAGCTTCCCCACACTCCTTCACAGGCAAACACAAGCACGCTGTATTAGGGGAATCAAGCGCACACAATGCGGTGGCTGGACCGTAGTCCGCTCCACACTGACTGCATGGAATCGCACTTGGAGCCTAGCACGACCACAAGGACCGTGCACCTTGTCCCCTCCAGCAACGACCAACTGTCTTCTGGAGCCAGATGGACGAGGTAGTGAGTAATAGACAGGTAGACACCTTGTCAACATGCACATCAATCGAGTGCCACATCGGGTATATCAAGCAACATCCAATCACTTGAGAGAAAGATAACAAATAAAATAAATCGACTACTGCATAAAGAAATGGTGACATAAATATTAAATTAATGAGCATATGAAATAAGTTGTTTACAAACGAATCCTAGATAAGTTCACGAGTTTGGAAAGTATATTTTACGTAAATGCCACAAACACGAAAATGATATCGAAATTAACAACAATTGGCTAAAGCGAAGTGTGCAAGTTTATAGAAGAGAGTTCTGGTAGACATTTATATGACAAGGATATTAGGACAAAATTGAACACCCATCAATTGAAATAAAGGGACTTAGCATGCAAGCACGCGGTTAGTAATTCGAATGCAGCGTACCTACAAACGCTACGCCGGGTTTACCTACGTTCTCTGCAGGACCCGTCGTCACTTCAGTAGTGGTCCCGAGTGGCCTCGCTCATGGCTCACTAAGCCTGTCTGACTCAGGCACTCGCGATCGTATGTGCTACAGCACCATGCGCTCGATGTCAATGGAGTACAACTCATTGATCCTTGTCGCTTCCGCACTTGCCGCTTCTTCTCTGCATATATGTGGTCTTTCTCCCGCACTTCGGCAACTGCCTTCGTGATTAGATCACGCCATACGCGCCGATCAACCGCCTTCGATTCCCATGACCTGCAATCAAGATTAGAACGTGTGAGGCTCACTATAATCATGTCCTGGCAACGTAACTTTGGTTTTCCCACATGCTGCTTCCCAATACTCAGCTAACCATATAGTAGTTGTTTCGGTATCCGCCTCGAATCCATACGACTCACATGACCGATCCACCTCAGATGTCTCAGTAAATGTATGCAGTCTACTGCATACGTTCCACCTTGTGGCAACACGTCTGTGTCAGCAACACTGTCGCCCCAACTGATGAGTAAAATCCATTTCAAACACTTCTGATGGAACCGCTCGAGATATCGCACATCCCTCTGGTACATCGTTCACGTTTCCCTGTCATATAGAAGAACGGACAGCACGATGGATTTGTACACCATCAGCTTTGTGCCAATGCTAAGCTGATGGTTGTTCCACACTCGGTACTCAAGCTCCCCGAATACCGCCGCTGCCTTCGACACGCAGATGCGAAGCTCACTGTGTAGCTGCTGGTTAGTCGACATCACACTCCCAAGGTAGCAGAAGCGGGAGATGGTTTCCAATACTTCAGCACCAATGCTGATTCGCGGCAATAGTGAAGATTGCACCTCCGATGAAGGCTAAAAGAGACAGACAGTTTTGCTTGTGTTGATGGTGAGCCCGAATTTGGCCACTGTCGAAGCCAGAGCACTAGTCATATGCTGCAACTCATCCGCGCTGTGTGAAAACAACGCAGAGTCGTCAGCAAACAGCAACATACGGATAGTCGTCTCAAAGACTAGAGTTCTCGCACCGAAACGACGGATGTTCAGCAACCCACCATCAATACGGTGCTCCACACGAACACCGTAAGCACAAGCGGCAACAAAGGTGCAAGACACCATTGCATGAAGATATGTATTAAGCATTGCAGGAGCTAAGACAGCCTTGCTTCACACCAGAGACAACTGCAAAGTCATCCGAGGTCTCTCTACTCAGCTGCACCCTCGCTCGCACACCACAGTGTAGGCTTTCAATTACACTTACAAACTTACGCGGGCAACCAAACTTACCCAACACCAGCCACAATGCCTCGCGGTTCACCGTATCAAATGCCATTCTGCCGTTGGCCGAGTGGTCTGTGAACCTGTTTTGCATCCGTAAGGTCCCCTGTTCGAATCCGCGTCGGGGTGAGCGTCCTCGCGGTATACTCAGCCCGCGCGCGACTAATGTTGGTCGCGCGGCTGCGAAGCTCCGTTACGGCGTACAGCTGGCAGATGACTATGATTATTATATTTTGTGCATCTAATGTCTTGGTGAAATCAACACAAAGCGAGTAAAATGGCTGGTGTCGTTCTCTGCACTTCTCCTGCAACTGACGAGCCGCAAACGCCATATCTATAATGCTGCGACCCGAACGGTATCCTTATTGCCACGTTCGGTTCCACAACCTGACTGACGAGGCGGTTGAGCAGGAGTCGGGCAATCATCTTGCCCACGCAGCTCCGCAAGTTGATGCCACGATAATTCGTGCAACATTGCTTGCTCCCTTTGCCCTTGTACAGTGGTAGCACAAGGGCATCCTTCAGCTCAGTATGCATCTCCTCTTCAATCCATACGCGTTGCACCAAGTGGTGCAGCGCAGTCAACAACGCGGGTCTGCCGTGTTTCAATACTTCCGGCGGGATCCCGTCGGCTCCGGCATATTTGCCGTTTCACAGCTGAGCAAATGCTTTCTGCGTCTCATCCAATGTCAGCGTGTCCGCCGGACCCTTTTTCGCATCGTGCTGCTTTAGGCCGTTCAATGTAGGACAATGGATGTCTGACCGGTTGTTCAAGAGACAGTCGAAGTGTTTCCGCCAGATCTGCATTATGTCTGCAGTCTGTGTGCAGGTAGCGTCCTTATCGACTAAAATCTCGGTCCATACACCGCCTTCAAGAAGTCAAAGAATTACTTGCGTTGGCGGCGTTCGGCGTAGCATTCCATCTGCTTCGCCTTCTCCGTCCACCTTGCATTTTTTATACGACGGAGCTCTCGGGTCAGCCGCCGTCGAAGTTTGCGAAACTGACTCTTCTTCCCCAAGTCACTAGGATCTGCAACGTGTGCAGCAAATGTTGCCTTCTTCGCCGAAACCAATACGCCAATCGTCGCATTGTTCTCATCAAACGAGTCGGTCCGCTTAGAGTTTGCGCGCCCGGTGGTCTCCTCGGCAGCATCTGTCACCTGGTCGCAAATGTGGTGCCACATGTCGCCTACTGTGGCTATGCAGTCCACATTACTCAGGCGTGCAGCCATCGTCTTCTCCAGCTCAGTACGTTTCGCCACAGTACCGAGGGAGAGAAGGTTAAATTTACGCCGCTTCACGGCGGGAGTGTAATACATTGATTTACGAAAATATATGTACAGTTTGGTCCGCACCAATTTGTGATCAGTGCCCCACTCAGCTCCTCGCAATACACATGTCATGCGCACTTCACGCATATCGCGCTTACGTATGATTACATAGTCAAGCAGGTGAGTTTGACCACTCCGTGGGTATGTCCAAGTTGCTACATCACTCTCACTCAGTGCAAACCGAGTGTTCGTGATCGTCAGGCCGTGAGTGGCACACAGTGAGAGCAGCCTGTCACCGTTCGCATTCGCTGAGCCAATGCCATGCGCGCCGATAGCATCTGTCCACGCTGATGCATCACGCCCAACGTGCGCGTTGAAATCACCCAGCGGAAATAGTCGGTCGCTCCTCGTCACAGACCGTATCACGGAGGATAGCGCAGTGTAGAATTGATCACGCGTGTCATCAGGATAACACATGGTCGGACCGTACGTGCTTATAAAAGTGGTAAACGTACCACTTCCGAGTCGGAGGCGAACAGTCATCAGTCGCGCGCTGATGCCTGTTGGTTCACCCACCGGCTGGCCATGAAAGCGATTGGATATTGCAAATCCGGCCTCATGATCACGTGGTGTTGAGGCGGCGTTGCCCACGCAGTAGAATGTGTAGCCAGCACCTGCTTAATGCAACTTACCTTGCTCAGCGAGCCGAGTTTCACTGAGCGCTGCAGTATCAATGTGGTAGCGCGCCAGTTCCATCGTGACCCGTGCGGTGTGTGGCTCGGGACGCTCACTGCAGTTCCGGTCCAGTAGTGTGCGCACGTTCCAGCACCCGATGCTGAGTGCTTTGCGCGCAGGCATACGATTGCATTGGTGGGCAATCGCACGCGAGATGGTCGTTGTGCTTCGGAGGTTTGCTTGAGGGACTCCGCCCGGAGCATTTGGCTCAATAGCCTTACCCACAAGTCAGTGGGTGATTTGTAGATTTGCTTGAGGGACTCCACTCGGAGCCTTTGGCTCAATAGCCTTACCCACAAGGCACTGGGTGATTTAGAGGTTTGCTTGAGGGACTCCGCCCAGAAGCTTTGGCTCCATAGCCTGAACCACAAGGCGGTGGGGAGCAGATCCAGTTCGGGAATGTGATTGCATGTGATTGCAATGCGTGGCGCTCGTGTTCTACGCCAATCGAGCTGTGAGCTTATAACCCGTAGATCTGTTGTCTCCCATTGCTAGATTTTACGGGAAGAGGGCCATCGAGCACTTCCTAACCTCCGAAGAGGATGGACTAGGATACTGGCAGGGCGCCCACACCTGACAGGAGAACGACTCGGGTCCTCAGCCAAAGCCGTAGATTAATTGTACACCCGAAAGGCAGCGGGTGTAGCACATGGTCAGTTCACTGACTCATGTGGATTGGTGTTCTGGATCTTAGCCGAGAGAAGGGCGGAACCCAACTCCCACCCAACGGTCGCCACGAGAACGCGTACAGGAGAGGAGCCAATGGCGCAACCGTAGCAGCGGTTCAGCGAATGTGAACGGTGACAGGCTGCTCTCACTGTGTGCGGCTCATGGCCTGACGATCACGTACACTCGGTTTGCACTGAGTGCGAATGATATAGCGACCTGGACGCACCCACGGAGTGGTCACACTCACCTGCTTGACTGTGTAATCATACGTCAGCGCGATATGCGTGAAGTGCGCATGACATGTGTATTGCGAGGAGCTGAGTGCGGCACTGATCACAAATTGGTGCGGACCAAACTGTACATATATTTTCGTAAATCAATGTATTACACTCCCGCCGTGAAGCGGCGTAAATTTAACCTTCGCTCCCTCGGTACTGTGGCGAAACGTACTGAGCTGGAGAAGACGATGGCTGCACGCCTGAGTAATGTGGACTGCATAGCCACAGTAGGCGACATGTGGCACCACATTCGCGACCAGGTGACAGATGCTGCCGAGGAGACCATCGGGCGCGCAAACTGTAAGCGGCCTGATTGGTTTGGTGAGAACAATGCGACGATCGGCGCATTGGTGTTGGAGAAGAATGCAGCATTTGCTGCATACGTTGCAGATCCTAGTGACTTGGGGAAGAAGAGTCAGTTTCGCAAACTTCGACGGCGGCTGACCCGAGAGCTCCGTCGTATAAAAAATGCAAGGTGGACGGAGAAGGCGAAGCAGATGGAATGCTACGCCGAACGCCGCCAACGCAAGTAATTCTTTGACTTCTTGAAGGCGGTGTATGGACCGAGATTTTAGCCTCTGAGGACACTGCTCGATGGTAGTTCAGGCGCTACCTGCACACAGACTGCAGACATAATGCAGATCTGGCTGAAACACTTTGACTGTCTCTTCAACAACCGTTCAGAGATCGACTGGCCTACATTGAACTACCTGAAACAGCACGAAGTGAAGGCTAATCTGGCGGATACGCTGACATTGGATGAGACGCAGAAAGCACTTGCTCAGCTGCGAAACGGCAAATGTGCCGGAGCCGACGGGATCCCGCCTGAATATTGAAACACGGTAGGCCCGCGTTGTTGACTGCGCTGCACCACTTGGTGCAACGCGTATGGATTGAAGAGGAGGTGCCTCCTGAGTTGAAGGTTGCCCTTGTGCTACCACTGTACAAGGGTACAGGTAGCAAGCAATGTTGCACGAATTATCGTGGCATCAACTTGCTGTGTTGTGTGGGCAAAGTGATTGCCCGACTCCTGCTCAACCGCCTCGTCCGTCAGGTTGTGGAACCTAACGTGGCGGAGGAGGAGTGTGGATTCCGTTCGGGTCGCAGCACTATAGATATGGTGTTTGCGTCTCGTCAGTTGCAAGAGAAGTGCAGAGAACGACACCAGCCATTGTACTGGCTTATGGTTGACTTCACCAAGGCATTTTATACGGTGAACCGCGAGGCATTGTGGCTGGTGTTGGGTAAATTTGGTTGCCCGCGTAAGTTTGTAAGTTTAATTGAAAGTCTGCACAGTGGTATGCGAGCGAGGGTGCAGCTGAGTGGAGAGACCTCGGATGACTTTGCAGTTGTCTCTGGTGTGAAGCAAGGCTGTGTCTTAGCTCCTGCCCTGTTTAATTTATATCTTCATGCAATGGTGTCTTGCGCCTTTGTTGCCGCTTGTGCTTACGGTGTTCGTGTGGAGCACCGTATTGATGGTGGGTTGCTGAACATCCGTCGTTTCGGTGCGAGAACTCTAGTCTTTGAGACGACTATCCGTATGTTGCTGTTTGCTGACGACTCTGCGTTGTTTTCACACAGCGCGGATGAGTTGCAGCATATGACTAGTGCTCTGGCTTCGACAGTGGCCAAATTCGGGCTCACCATCAACACAAGCAAAACTGTCTGTCTCTTTTAGCCTTCATCGGAGGTGCAATCTTCACTATTGCCGCGAATCAGCATTGGTGCTGAAGTATTGGAAACCATCTCCCGCTTCTGCTACCTTGGGAGTGTGATGTCGACTGATAAGGAGCTACACGTTGAGTTGCGTATTCGCATATCGAAGGCAGCGGCGGTATTCGGGAAGCTTGAGTACCGAGTGTAGAACAACCATCAGCTTAGCATTGGTATGAAGCTGATGGTGTACAAATCCATGGTGCTGTCCGTTCTTCTATACGTCAGTGAGACGTGGACGATGTACCAGAGGGATGTGCGATATCTCGAGCGGTTCCATCAGCCATGCTTGTGACGAATTTTGCGCATCGGTTGGGGCGATAGAGTTGCAGACAGGGAAGTGTTGCGCCGAAGTGGGATGTATGCAGCGGACTGCATACATTTACTGAGACACCTGAGGTGGATCGGTCATGTGTGGCGCATGGATTCGACTCGGATACCGAAACAACTCTTATACGGTCAGCTGAGTATTGGGAAGCGGCACGTGAGGGAACCAAAGTTACGTTACCAGGACATGATCAAAATGAGCCTCTCACGTTCTAATCTTGATTGCAGGTCATGGGAATCGAAGGCGGTTGATCGGCGCGTATGGCGTGATCTAATCACGAAGGCAGTTGCTGAAGTGCGGGAGAAAGACCTCATGCATGCAGAGAAGAAGCGGCAAGCACCGATGGATTGTATTCCATCGACATCGAGTATATGGTGCTGTAGCACATGCGATCGCGAGTGCCTGAGTCAGGCAGGCTTAGTGAGCCATGAGGGAGGCCACTCTGGACTACTACCGAAGCGCCGACGGGTTCTGCAGAGAACGTAGGTAGACCCGGCGTAGCGTTTGTAGGTACGCTGCATTCGAATTACTAACCGCGTGCTTGCATGCTAAGTCTATTTATTTCAGATGGTGGGTTTTCAATTTTGCCCTAATGCTTTTCTTTCCCACGTAAATGCCTAGTTATACTCTCTTCCATACACTTGCACACGTCGCTTAGGCCACTTGTAGTTATTTCGATAACATTTTCGTGTTGTAGCATTTCCGTAAAATAAACTTCCTGACCTCGTAAACGTACCTCGTATTCTTTTTTTAACGTATTCTTTTGTAAATAAATTATTTCCTATACTTACTACTTTAAGATTTATGTCACCGTTTGCTTGCGTGCTAAGTCTGTTTATTCTCGGTAGTGGGTTTTCAATTTTGTCCTAATGCTTTGCTTTCTCATTATAACGTCTACCTGTACTTTCTTCTATAAACTTTCACACGTCACTTAATCCAATTCTTGTCCTTTTCGAAAACATTTTTGTGTTTTTGGCATTTCCGTAAAGTAAACCTTTTGACCTCGTGAACTTATCTCGCATTCTTCTGTAAACAATTTACTTCCGATGCTCATTACTTTAAGTTATATGTCACCCTTTCCTTATGCATTACTCGATTTATTTTATTTGTTATATATATATATATATATATATATATATATATATACACATATGGTTTGCGGCATCCAGTTTCGGATTTGCCTGTCACTGTGGCGAGCCACAGGACGCCTGCGCCTACAGACGGACCATGTGTGGCTGGCGCTGCATCACCCACAGCTCCATCCACCCATATCCAGTGTAAACCCGAAAGAATAAGACCGGAAGGCATGTGGATGGGAGCCACGTTTCATCAACGGAGCCGGCCCACACTCCTTCACAGGCAAACACAAACATGTTGTATTAGGGGAATCAAGCGCACACAATGCGGTGGCTGGACCGTAGTCCGCTCCACACTGACTGCATGGAACCACTCTTCGAACCTAGCACGACCACAAGGACCGTGCACTCTGTCCCCTCCAGCAACGACCGAGAATTAACGGCTCAAAGAATCTTGACGTACTTCCCAGGCAATCCCCTTCTCAAAGGACAGCTCCAGAAAGCTGTTGCTATATATGGCGTATATCAGTTTTGCACTGTCGGTCAGTTTGGAGTGGGCACCTGGACTCCGGCCATGTTCTAATGCACGCACCTGTGACTCTTACTGTTCCGGTTCCGACAAAAACAAGTTCCGTACTTTTACATTAGGATCACAGTTCTGAGTTTGACAATATCCTGTTGCACTGACCTGTTAGCTGTCACTGGCTAGCGAGATTTGTAGGTCACATACCAACTGGATTGATTTAAAGTGCGCCATGAAGAATACTTTTGCACTCTGCCTTACGCCCAAATTCCTGAAGCACGGATCGGTGTGGTCGCGGCATGTAAACTGGTTCCGCTAAGTATTTGGTTTCAACGTGCTCTTCTTGAAACGACGCCTTAAATTTGGCTTATTATTGTAATAGCATTGGTGTTGGGTGACTATGGACGTTCGACCATCAGTGCCTTCGCAGTTTGGCTCACACATGGTGGGAACACCGCGTGAGTAACGAGCGTGTTCGACGCATTGTTTACGGCCCAGGAAAAGCATCTGAACCGTTCAGCACCGTTATTTCCCGCACCAGGCTCCGATGGCTCGGCCACGTGTTACGCATGCCAGCCCACCGACTCCCTCGAAGTGCGTTGTTTGCTCACCGGGGATGTGCGTAGAAGAAGAGGAGAGGTGGCCAAGCGATGACTTGGTCGAGAGGAATGAAGTCCCTCACTTCGGAGCTGGCCTCAGTTGGAGCTTCACGGCTCTCTGGTTGGGGTCCAAAAGACGGTGAACACGTTTGGCTGGATACACTTGCTGACATGGCAAGGAGCCGACCTCAGTGGCGTTCCTGCTGTGAATTTCTTTGTCCCTCACCATCCCTTTTGGCCTCCCCCTCCATCTACGATCTCATCTCATAAAACATAATAAATAAAATTTTTTTTGCCTAGTAGCTGGCTGGTAGCTTACCCGGATGATGCCTATCCGTTGCTGGTAGCTCAGCTGGCATGCAACTGTTATATCTATTTTTCCTTTGTGTATTGTGCTATATGTGTGTATGTATGTATTTCTTTCATGTATTGTGGCACAATAGCGGAGGTGTTTTCCCACCTCTAGCTGATGTGTATAATGAATGAATGAATGAATGGGTGGCTATGGAAGCGCTACTGAATGAACTGAAACACGACCTGATCGACACTCCTTTCGTTGTACCTCTTACTGGTTGGTCACTGGTAGGGGTCGATCGGCTTACTTATCTTGGTAGTTGTATCACATCACATGAAGTTGCTTCTCGTATATGATGAGCCCTTGTGGTCTTCGAAAGTTTCATTCATCTGTGGATACGGCTAGCTGTCAGCATATCCAATAAATAGGGGGACGTACAATGCTGCTGCAAAAGCGTTGCTGCTGCATGGCTGTCATCTTTGATCACCGGCGCCTGTAGTATGTTACTCTCATGTGACGGGAGCGCTAAGTAGGGAGTACTGTGATACCTGTTAGTTTTCGGAGAGGGACTGATTTCGCATTGTAGTGTATAAAAGCGGAAAAAGACATTTGCATTACGACGTTGCGCCGAACTGGCACTTCACTGCCACGCGACCACCACCAGTTTCACACGGACTTAAGATACTGCAACGTCGCTCACACCTACGCATATTAGAACCAGTGGTCCTTAGGTTACAAGGCAAACGACCTACCCTTTTAGACTGTTTACTTTGGCTGCACGATGTTCGCCATTTGTCAGTTTACCGCGTTTTTCGGTGTACAAAGTATGCTGTCACCTCACCAATTTGGAGGGAACTACGAGATGGCTAATCGATAACTTGGCGTTAAGGCATGAAGAAATTGACCGAGAGTATTGGTCAGGCTAGTACGCACCGTCTTCATGAATTGGCCCTCGAACTGGACCGCGTCAGTGATGAGAAATTCTGCTCCTGCAGTCAATGTTTTCCATCTAGCTGGTAGTCAGTTCACTTCCTCACAGACCGTCCAAAATGTTCTGTGTAGGTTGGAGGTGTCTGTCTCCCAGTTTGGAATGACCTTCGCACCATCGAAATGCAAGATTTTCCTTCAGGACTAGCTAGGCGATGCTCCTGACCTTACCCTTCTAGGTCATTGGAAGTGGTGCACAAGTTCGTTTACCTCGGAAGCTGCCTCAGCGCTAATGGTTTACCAGATGAAGTCACTTTGCGCGTCTCCAAGATTCGGGTTGCTTTTGCCAATCTCCGCCATCTCTGGCGCCTTGGTGATCTGAGTCTAGTTCTGAAGGGCCGAGTTTACAATGCCACAGTGAGAGCGGTTCTGCTCTATGGTTGCGAGACTTGGTCTGTTCGCGCAAAGGATGTGGAGGAGCTGTCTGCTTTTGATCACCGCTGTCTTCGGAGCATTGCTGGTGTAAAATGACAACATCAAACTAAGAATAACAATATTCGACGTAGGATTTTCAGATCAGACAGACTTTGCTAGCAGCTGAGCAGTATGATTTCTCTGCGCAGACTTCAGTGGCTTGGGCACGTACTCCGCATGCCTACTTATCGCTTACCTCGCCGTACCCTTTTCGCGCACGCAGAAGTCGACTGGAAGCGAAGGCAAGGTGGCCAACATATGACTTGGGCCAGGAGCATGAAGGAGCTAACGCGAAAGTTAGCCGTGGTCCAGCGCTCTCACCTACCTGGTTTGAGTGTGAAGGATTCGGAACACACAAGGCTGGAAACGCTTTCGTATATGGCGAGAAATCGTGCACAGTGGTGGACTTGTTGTGACTCACTATTCCCATGAACATCGTTTTTTCCTCTATCTTATGTTTATTGTATTTTCCATACTTTGTGGCACTATGCCAATTGTACTATTGGCCGCGTGGAATATATATATATATATATATATATATATATATATATATATATATATATATATATATATATAAGCTGAGGCTTATCTGGAGATGCGACAGCAGCAGTCTCTGGTTGCGCCGGCGTAGGAGTTGCGTTAAGCTCGCGTGCTGATTCAGCGCTCATTGACTGGTTCCCGGTCAACAGTCGTCTTTGTGCAGTCCGTTTGGAAAGCTCAGTGCGATTTTCCAGCCACGGGACCAGTAGGTGCTGCTTATTCATTGTGGCTGCATACGCTCCAACTGACTGCAGCCCGGGCGAAGCTAAAGACGAGTTCTACCGCCAACTCACCGACCTCCTCCGCAAGAAACTCCGCACAGACATCGTGACATTCGCCGGTGACCTAAATGCGCAGGTCGGTAGACTAGAGATTCATACGCGAACTTGGAGGTCGACACAGCCACGGTATTCGCAGGACGGACAACAGCGATCGACTCCTGCGACTGTGCGCCGACCACGGCTTGTTCCTCTCTAG
Organism: Dicrocoelium dendriticum; assembly: GCA_944474145.2. NCBI lineage: Eukaryota > Metazoa > Platyhelminthes > Trematoda > Plagiorchiida > Dicrocoeliidae > Dicrocoelium > Dicrocoelium dendriticum. The sequence goes on from OX104069.1 coordinate 110,744,348, forward strand.
CACCAATTTCCTACGTTCTTGGCGCCAACGAGCCATCTGGCGACCTCCGGCGCCTGGTCAATCTTGGACGCAAATTGACCACATCGCCGTTAGTTACCGTTGGCGTGGCTGCATAACGGACTGCGTCAATATGGAACACTTACCTGACTTCGGGTCATGCGCTCGTGTGCGCTAAGTTCTTTCTGCGTTTTGGAGGCACCCAACAGCGTTGCCGGAAACGGTTTGACACAGACAAGCTCGCCGTTCCAAATGTTATCGGCGCATTTCAAAACACATTAGCCTCCAATCTACGTTATCTATCCTCCGACGTTGAGACACATTCGGTACAGATCCAGAGCGCCTTACGAAGGTCCGCTACCCTGGTCTTCGGTCTGTGGACGAGCTGTTATTCATTGGATCTCCGCACAGTCTCTCCAATTAATGGAAGATCGTCGAACAATTCCAGCCGGAGTTGATTACAACGCACTACACAGAACCACAGGTGCTGAGCTCCTCAGGAAGGATCGCGAGGTTTGGTGGACACAGTGCGTCGTCGAGATAGAGCGGGCAGCCTCATCAGGAAATTCCCGCAAACTCTTCCAACTTAGTCTCTCCACGGGAGACAGAAGACCAACAGTGAGGTTTTGCATGAAAATAATGTTGAACTAATTCACTGTCGTCACCGTCGTCTGGTACGATGGGCAGAGCACTTTGAAGATCAATCCAACTGGCCAACAGTGCAACCGAGTCTATTTTCCGGGGTTAACAGTGCTCCCTGGTTCATGGATGCTTCTCCACCGACAGAGGCTGAGGTTTCCAATAAGCTTCGGCTACTAAAGCGCCACAAGTCACCTGGCCCAGATGAACTTCCTCCTGCCCTGTTCAAATATGAAGATTCAGCTCTCACTTGCGAACCAAATTCTCTATTCAGTTTTGGACTACTGAAACCATTCCATCCGACTGGAATTTAGCGGATGTTGTACCTGTTTACAAAAAGGGGGACCGGACCATTTGCTCCAACCATCGTGGCATCACTCTCATTTTTGTCGCATCCAAATTGCTCGCTGTCCTAATCTTACGGAGACTCAGTTGCGTACGGGAACAGCACTTACGTGAACAACAAGCTGGATTTCGCCCGGGTCTCGGCTGCATCGATCGTATCTTTACGATCCGTCAGCTACTTGAACATTGCCATACGTTCAGTCGACCAACCGTAGTCATATTCTTGGACATTCGAGCCGCTTTTGACTCTGTTGACAGAGTGGCTCTTTGGGACTGCTTACTGAAGAGGGAAGTACCTGAGAAGTACATCAGCATTCTCCGTGCTATTTACCATCAAAAATCGGGTCGCGTGCGAGCATACGGAGAAATTCTGCCCCCTTTCAGTATCACCAGAGGTGTTAGACAGGGTTGCCCAGCCTCTCCATTCTTGTTCAACTTCGCCATGGACGAGATCCTGGATACTGCCCTGGATAAGTCCTGCGGTGTTGAATTGCTCCCTGGTGACCTCCTTCGGGACTTAGAGTACGCCGATGACATCGCTGTGTTTTGCGAATCCTCCCAAGCCTCCCAGAATGTGCTGCTCAGACTGGAGATGTCCGCCGCCCAATTTGGGTTGAGTTTTGCCCTCTCCAAATGTAAGGTCTTATTACAGGACTGGCCAAGCGCATGTCCTTCTCTCACCATTTCGGGGCATCCGTTGGAAGTGGTCGACAAATTCATTTAGCTTGGGAGTTGTCTTAGTATTGGCGGTTTGACGGATGAGATCTCTCTATGTGTCTCCAAGGCTAGAGTCGCTTTCGCTAATCTTCGTCACCTGTGGCTTCGTCGTGATCTCAGCCTCGCTCTCAAGGGACGAGTCTACAATGCTACGGTACGAGCGATTCTGCTGTACGGTTTTGAGACTTGGTCCGTCCGCAAAGCGATGTTCAGCGGCTATCAGTCTTCGATCACCGCTGCCTGCGAAGCATTGCTGGTGTTCGATGGCAGCACCACATCAGTAATAAGGAAATCTGTCGGCGAGTCTTCAGATCTAACGAATTCCGCCGATCGATTGATAGCATCATCTCACTGCGGAGGCTTCGCTGGCTTGGCCATGTGCTTCGCATGCCTACCCAGCGGCTACCACGACGAGCCCTATTTGCGAGCACAGGCGTGGCTTGGAAGTGACGAAAAGGAGGGCAATGTAAAACTTGGATCCAATGTGTTATGACGCAAACGTTGAAACTGGCTGTTGTCGGGCGTTCTCGACTCCCGAGTTGGGGACCAAAGGACCCCAAGCACACCTTGCTGCAAACGCTGGAGGATATGGCCAAGGACCGTACGCAATGACCCACTTGCTGTGAGACTCTTCTGTCCTAACAGTTGTCTTCCCTTTCATGCTCTTTTTTCTTATGTGTTGTGACACTCAGCCAATTATATTGTAATTGGTATAGTGTTGAGTATACAATATATATATATATATATATATATATATATATATATATATATATATATATATATATATATATATATATATATATATATATATATATATATATATACATGCTGAGGCTGATGTTGCATTCTTGGTGCTTCTTCACCGCAATTGGGCTAAACCAACTTACACTTATTGGTGGTTCGGTGTTGCTCCTCCCAACCCTGAGACCCCATGACCGGTTTCGTCCTCCTTTGGACTCATCAAATGGAGATACCCTGAGCTGGGGTGGACCTCGAGGTATAGTGTTCAAAGGTTGACGCCCTGACCACTATGGCTCCTAGGTCCGCGAGCAACTTTACCGCTGTGCCAATATATATATATATATATATATATATATATATATATATATTCATGATGTTTTGACAAACGAGGGGGCTATGGTCTATTCCATCCACGTAGATCCCGTCTTACGCGCCGCAACGGACTTACATCGCTCATTAACTTGGGTCCACATATTCTGTCGCGCTTGGCCACGGTACCGGACGTCCTCCCTCCAATCTTGCTTCCGCAGAACTGTGAATACTCCGCATTTGGACCACAGGTTTATGTTGCAAAATCTGCTAGCGTTCACCCAAAAGCAAAAATCGTCGGAGCTTGTGCAATTGGTCCTGGCTGTCGTGTGGATTCTCATGCCTGCCTCATTGACTGTGTCTTGGTCTCTGATTGCCGAGTTGGGAAGAAGACCTGTCTTCGTCGTGTAGTCGCTTGTTGTGGAGTCACGTTTGGGGCTTGGGTTTGCGCCAAAGCCGCTGTGCTCGATGGAGTGCGTATGCCCTACTGTTGTTTCATCGGCCCTTCTGTAGATTCATTTGTTAGCTTAGGTCCTAACCGGGGCGCCCTCCCTTTCAAGTCCGTACTTGTGGCTCCCAATGATATAGACCTCATCCTCGAGCCTGCTATTGGAGGGGCTCAAGTTTGGGCTGCGGAGTACACTCGCAGGAAGCATCCTGCCTCGGTGAGTTTTCCCGGCTTGCCTTTTTCTATGAGACTAACAATCCATAAACCAAATATTTCGTTTTTACACCGTCTTACTTTAGGTATTGATACCGCGTGCTATAATTTTCCTCCTTCCCATTACAAATTATCACACAGTTTGCGCGTTTCTGGCTTCCGATCTTTTACTAAGTGGCAACACGTAAAATTGGACCTGTCATTGTCCACTGTTTTCGTTACTTGCCCCAATGGTTTAGTTTCGTAAGGCTTGATTATCAAAGAACACCTATGCGCACGTTGTCATGCATACACTTCCATTTCTATAAATGATTTTATTTCGAGTAGCATATGCGAGCAATTAAAAAACGTTACTTTGCACCACCTTCTAGCAAAGTTTGGGTCAAGTGATCCGACGGGTGAGCGCGATCTGTTTGCGCAACGTAGCCTAAGACAAGCTTAGGTGTACAATGTGGATTTTTATATCCTGATGAGTTCCTCTTAACACAAACACATAGGAAGTCACGTGAAGTACGTCTTAGTGCCACTTGTTTCTGCTTGCTGAATTAAATTAAACTCGGTTTTGTTTTACCTACCTTTCTGTAAGCACAACATACATAATCTGATGGTACCAATGGTCTCTTCATTAATTGTTTGACACTTATTCTAGGCATCTTCGCACAGCCTTATCGTGCCGCTCTTCACAGTCTTTCACCATACTGTGTTTCTCCGCCAACCAGGTTCCCGATTGACATTGCAGTGGGTCCATGTGGTAGCATTCACGGGCTGGTTGTTTTCCCTAATCCCCTGTGTGTCTGTTTATCTAACCAAGGTCATAGGCGATGTACCCTCGAACCGCACTCCTGTCTCACTATAAGCACTCCTGAATCTCACCCTACCACGGGGTGTTCAACTGTGGTGTATAATGCCAGCCGAGGCCGGTCATCGGGCATACGGAGAACATGGCCAAGCCAACGGAAGTGATTAGGATACTGCAAACACTTGAATGAGACATCAGAAGACTTCTTGTCGGAAGCCAACTGGCGGACCTCAGCATTGCTTTCCCGTTGTTCCCATCAGACGTGAGCAATACTACGCAAGCACCGGTGATCAAACACGGCCAGGCGTTTTATGTCTTCGCCGCGAACTGGCCAGGTCTCTGGTCCATATACTAACACAGGTCTTATCGCAGTGTTATGCACTCTACCTTTCACTGACGAGCTGATATCGCTCCGTCTCCATAGATGGTTGAGCCTTTGGAAAGTCACACGGGCCTTGCTGACACGTGAAGTAACCCTCAGTTATGTGACCACCAGACGGGACACTGCTACTAAGTGAAGCAGTCCACAACTTACAGTGGCTGCTGAGTGATAGCTAGAACCATAGGTGTCTGTCTAGTCCTACAACAGCACTTTGTACTTTAAAGGTGCAATGCACATGCCGAAGCGTGCAGCGTTACGCGTCAGTCTGTCCAGTAGTGCTTGCATAGCTGCTGCGTCAGACCCAAGGAGAACTATGTTGTCCACATACTCCAGGTTTGTCAGTAAGTTGTCTGGCAGAACTCCAGAATGGTCTAAAAGAACGGAGTCACTCATGATTATTTCGATCACCAGATTGAAGAGTAAAGGAGATAGAAGACAACCCTAGCGAACCCCATTTGTCGTGTGAAACCCAATTGCGAACCCCAATTGTCGTGGGGAATTCAGGAGAGAGTTTCCCTTATACCTTTACACGGCCTCGGGAATCACGGTACGGTGAATTCAAAAGGGAAAGGAGTTTGATTGGAATGCCTTTAATGCATAAGCAGTGCCATCAATTGACGCGGTCAACAGACTCGAAGGCAGCTTTCAAGTCACTTAAGATCACCATAATCTGTCGTCTGTATGTGTCTTTGCTGTAACACTTTGTGATCGATGCAATCGCTAACAAGGTGGATGCCAGCTTGGCTTTCAGTGATTCGGTTCTCATGGGGACCAGTAAGTCGTCGTGGAATGATACCTTTGAGAAGTTTGGAAGCAAAGGAAACAAGGCTGATATCTCCATGATTTTCGCACAAAGTACGTCACGCTTCTTGAAGATGGACACGATAATCGACAGTCGCCAATCTGAAGACACCTCTTCACTGTCCCATATCCTCTTACATAGAGAAGCGAGACCAGTCAACAGTGGGTCACCACCATCTTTCAGCAAATATATTGGAAGGTCGTCGGGTCCACTAGCCATGTTTCATTTCAACACGGAAAGCTCATGTCGAATCTCTTCCAAAGTAGGACGTGTGACTTATATTCCCCACATCGCTTAAGGTGATTCGGCGAGCAATTGTTTTGCAACTGGCGGCTGAACTGTTCTTCAACGTCACCAAGTGCAAAGTTCTCAGCATACGGCACAAGAGTATGCACAAGTACCGCCTAGGATCAGAAATTCTACAGCGGGCTTCTCACGAGTGCGATCTCGGCTTGATAGTTCAAGATGACCTCGGTTGTTTGAGGCAGACTGAAAAGACAGCTAAGAAAGTAAACCAGTACCTCGACCTTCTTTGCAGAGCTTTCGGGAATTTTGACCTTTCAGTCTTTCCAAAAATGCATAGTGCGTACGTGAGGCCACACGCGAAATACGCTATTCAAGCGTGGCAACCGTGGCTCAAGCACCATCCCACCGCACTCGATACTGCACAACGTAAGGCAACGAAGAGCGTCAGAGGTTTGACCAGCCTCTCCTACCCACTCAAGTTGAAGACCCTCAAAATATACAGTGGACATTATCGGCGTCTAAGGGGCGATCTCATAATAGTGTACCTGATCCTGAGAAACCCCAACCACCCATGCCATTTCTTTCTAATACTCAGTCAAAACACCCCTCTAAGAGGTCACCAGTTTAAGTTAGTCACGCAGTACAGCCGCCTGGAATGTCGGCGAAACTATTTCTCCCTTCGAGTGTCACAGCCTTGGAACGCCCTCCCGGAACATGTAATTAATGCACCCACCCTATCCCTTTTCAAAAAACGCCTTGACGATACTGTCAAATTTACACTACGTGCTATAGCCCATGACCACCAGCTGCTGGGACTAATGCACAACAGATAGTGGATAGTGCCATAACCCTACTCGAGAATGAGTCACTCCAAACGCCTTGCACAAAATTTGATAAATGCTACTACAATAGAAACTGGATTTCTGTATCCTGTCGACCCAAGATAGTTGCACACGAGCAAGCGTTGTCCTTGCTATCTTTTTATTTTTTTTCTCATCTATTATGTGATCAATAACCACTCCCCTTATTGCTTCATGTGCGTACATTCTCATTTCAAACTCCCTTTATACGGCAGTGCAGTGTAATCGCCCGAACTGACGACTCCATTATCCCTTCATCTCTCTTTTTTTCACGCTAAACACCCTACGGGACATATCAAGCACCTGCTTTTTTACCCGTTATAAGTCATTTTTCATTGTTTATTGTTCAAAATGTTCCGCCCAATGAGTCAGTCGACGAAGCTAGTAATGGATCAGCTGCCCGTCTTCCTCAGCTGTTGTCTCGCCAACTGATGGATCCCTCGGACCCGTGTTCCAGATGGGCTAAAGTTGCACTGGCTTGCTCCATCTCACGGGCTCTTGCTATTCACCTACGTTCCTGGTCGTTTCGAATATTCCTTGTCAGACGTCGTTTCAGGGGTTACGGACACGCTGAAGCTCTGTGCTCATCGGAAACTATTTCCGTGCTTCTATCAAACAGATAGATGTTTCTGTGATCCGTTCACAGTCACGACGTCTCAAGTTGAGTGCACCCCAAACGTCAAAGGCATTCTTCGTGTCACATTTGAGACGATGCAAGTCACTGTTCGGCTCACCAACCTCAGTCATCACTGAAAATCGGTGGGCCAGTTCTTTAGGATATTGTTAAACTGCAGATTGCGAATTCAAATTACAGGTTAAATGGTAGCCGCTTCTTTGAAGCGGGAAAAGTGCGCCAAGCGTGAAAGCACTAGATCATACTCAGAATCGGAACACGTGTTCCAAATTGATTGACAGTCTTAGACTGACGTACGCCACGTGTAGCTGATGGCAATATGGTCAATTTGCGTTCAGGAATACGATGGGCGCCAGGTGGCGCGGTGTGAACATTTGTGCTGGAAAGCAGTGCTGCTACATTAAAGGTTGTGATTAGCACACGGTTGCAGGAATCCATCACCATTGTCTGTTCGGCGTGAATTGACTTAAGCGGCCACCTAAGTGTTGTTCATTTCCTGAAAGACGACCCACTTACACATTCATGCCACCAGCAACAGTCACGATGTCAGTATTCTTCGCCATGCGAAGAAGAGTAGAGAGCTGAAAAGAAATCGGCTTTGGTACCCTCTGAACTACATATCATTGGAGCATAAATTGAGGCGATGAAATGACACCTTGTATTCAGACGCTGTTTATTAACCCCAATAAAGTATCGAATCCGAATCGCCCCCATGCGGCTGTTAACTGTTGTCCAGACGAGCAGAGTGCCTTCAGCACGTTTGCTGAGGGCAGTACCAACATCGTAAATATCTTGAGCCATTGACTCGGTATTCATTGCGATGAGACTGGACTTTAATGCAGTGCGATAGTTTGCATGCGTCAATGATCCATTAAGCTATGCTGGATGGTGCTTTAGCTACTTCAGACTCACTCATACCAGATTGACCAATGGTTAGAAATCTGACAAGCTCCATTTCCTGGCCCTCCATGTTGGGGGTTGGGGTGAGGGTGCCTCCTTACTCCATAAAACGGGATCTATGTAATGCAGTACCAAAGCCCCGCTGCAACGCGGTCAGGTTTTTGAACCAAAGGCTTTGGTTGAGAGCCCTAATCGTTCTCCTGTCTAGGTCTGGGCCAGCTGTCAGTATCCTACCCACGCAATACCACATTGTGACTTCTCCTTCAAGTAATCTTTCAATGCTCTGGCCGCCGCAGATGATAACGAACGGCCCCCTATCCGCTGCATCGAGCAGGGTGGAAAGGGGTTCGGACGCTACTGCTGAAGCCTTCCCGTCTTCCTATCCCCATCTTGTACTTTTACATCTTTATTGTCCCGTTCCAACTTCACTTTTACCCCCCGGTTTTCAATCTCCCAATTCTTGTTCCTCCCCCATCTTTTTTCAGTAATCGGTTATCTTCTAGTTTCGACTCACACACATTCGCAGGGCGTCGCTACGGTCCAGTCGACAACTCCATGTCCAGCCAAATGGACAACGTCACTTCTTCGGTTTCTCTTTGGAGTCCTTGATCCTCTCTAGGACTGACATGCCTCAATGTGCGCACTTCGTTGCGAATTGGCCATCAGGCAGCACTTGCTCGAGCACTGGAGACCCTATCATTTGATATCCGCTGCTTGCCAGAACCTCGCCTACAAGCTTCAAGTTATGTGATTACCCTGCGAACCCCAGCGTGCGACACTGGCAGTATTTTCCCATTGCATTTTTCCGTAGATGAAGTGACTTCAAATGCCGATCAAGCCGGTGTGGGCATTGTTCTTAGCCCACGGGCTGAATCTGCCTTGATCGATTGAATCCCAGTAAACAGCCGGATGTGCGTTCATAGCATCGAAGTTGTGTGGGGACAAACGGTTCTTGTTTGTCATTGCGGTCTCTCTGGCCACAAATTGTATCGCTGGCTCGGTGAAAGACGACTTCTATCACCAATCAAACGCGCTCCTCCGTCAAAGAAATACTACAGTACTGTGGTACTTGCTGATAATTTGAACGCCCAAGTCGGAAAACTGTCCACTGATGTGCTTCATCTGGGTAGTCAATACGGTGTAGGCTTGAAGCGCTTCAAGGCTGCCGGCTTAGACGGACTACCTCCGGAGCTACTCAAGTATGGTGGTGTGGCGATCATTAACCAGCTAACCGCGCTGTTCGCAAAAATTTGGCATGAAGAGAAAGTGCCTTCCTCTTGGAGTGAATCAGTTACTGTCGCAATTTTCAAGAAAGGCGCTCGCACTTCATTTGCAAATCATCGCGGGATTAGTCTTATTTCGGTTGCCTCTAAGCTGTTGGCATCCATTCTACTTCGTAGACTATCCCCAGTACGTGAATCGTACTACCGTGAAGAACAAGCTGGTTTCCTTCCTGGCCGCGGATGCGTGGATCAAATCTCACACTCCGCCAACTCCTTGAACATCGCCACATTTATCACAGGCCCACTATCGTTGCATTCCTAGACATACGTGCCGCTTTTGACTCCGTTGATCGACCTGTTTTATGGCGTTACTTGCTAAAGAACGGGGTGCCAGAGAAATATACCGCCATCTTATGAGCACTTTACCTTCATACATCCGACAGAGTGGGGGTCTATGGCAAGCTTTCCTCGCAATTCGCTGTCAATAGCGGTGTGCAACAGGGCTGCCCTGTGTCCCCATTCCTCTTCAACTTCGCAATCGAAGACGTTCTGTCGAATGCCCTAGAAGGTTTCCAACATTTTGGCCTAGAGCTTCTACCGGGTGAGCGCGCAACCGACTTAGATTATGCTGATGATATCGCCTTACTTGGTGACGATCCTCAGGGTATGCAACTCGTTTTGGATCGTTTGGCGGTTGAAGCATCTAAGTATGGCATGAGCTTCGCAATGACTCCTATCTACTGATTTCCATGGTTTTTATTGGCTCTGTCTAGTTACTAGACTGTTGAGAATACTACTGCTACTACTACTACTACTACTACCACTACTACTACTACTACTACTACTACCCGTAACGATAACGGTGGGCAGTTCCTACACTTTTGTGAAGACGCTTGTCTGTTTCTCACGAGTGTACTAACGTCCGACACAGCACACATCGGAGGGTGACATGGCGGCACCCACCACTAGCCTCGGACCAGCCATAGATGCAAATCGATCACATCGCGATCAGTTACCGCTGGAGAGGATGCATTTAAAACTGTCACACGAGCGGGAACCCGGACCACGCATTTGTTTGCGCCGATCTCCGGATCCGTTTCGGTGGACATCTGCAAGGACACTGAATACATGGATATTTGTCAGATGACGAAGCCAGATGTTCTGAATGCGTATTAAGGTACGCTAGGATCTGACATGAGTCAACGCTCATTGAACATATTTTTAGATCACTGATCACATGTCCGCCAAACGTTATTAGCAGCAGGTATGTCTTATTATAGAAAATCAAGTTGCCAACCTAGACATTGGGACACTATGCGCTCTAAGGAACTTATGGATGCTCACCGGCTGGAAGTGAATACTGTGTGACTCGCAACACTCTCAGAGCAAAACTGCGTGCTTGCCTGAAGAGCTACCTCAAAGCGTGGTGGTCTCATCGTGCCTCGGAGATGGAAACAGCCACTGCTCTTGGTAACCATCGGAATTTATTCCGTCTGCTACGAGAAATGGGCAGCGGGAGACGTGGTATTAGCGTGACTATATGCGATGTGAGTGGACAGTCGATGCACACTTTGTCAAAACGCTTGGAGCGTTAGGGCAAATACCTTTTAAAAGCAGCTTAGCCATTATCATTATACACACTAGCTGTAGGTGGAAAACACCTCAGCTATTGTGTCGCAATACAAAAGGCAAGAAGAGAATATTCAATCGTGGCACGCCGGCTGAGTCCCCAGTATCGGATGGACATCGTTCGGTAGAGCTAACAGCCGGCTATCGTGCCGTAAAATGTTATATTATGCCCAGCGAATGCGCTCGTGATTGGACGGGGAGGGTAAGCACGAGGGGAATGGATAAAGAGTATATATATGTATAAATATACATATACATATATATATATATATATATATATATATTTGTGCCCCATGCCGAGGCTAAGGTTGCATTCTTGATACTTCTTCACCGCAATTGGGCTAAACCAGCTTACACTTAAACTATGTCTTTTAAGCTGGATACATTTCATTCCGCTTTATTTGGTTTGTTCTGCCTACCTGAATTATCCTCTATTAACTGGCCACGTTGCTTACGCTAATTGCGCTTATCTTCGATAACTTTGTTACGTTTGTAGCATTTTTAAGTAACCTGTGGACATTTTTTACTTATCGCGGATTCGTTGCTAACCAACTTACTTCATATGGTAATTTAGGGAAGAGTTATGGCACCGTATCTGTATGCATTATTGGATTTATTTTATTTGGCATTGTCGTTTAAAGTGAATGGTTGTTGCTTGATAACCCCGGTGTGACTGCGCTTGATGTGCATGTTGACAAGGTGCCTACCTGTCTCTTATCCACTACCTCTTCCATACAGACTCTAGAAGACAGTTGGTCGTTGCTGGAGGGGATGTGGTGCACGGTCCATGTGCCCGTGCTAGGCTCAAACAGCGGTCCCATGCACTCAGTGTGGAGCGGACTACGTTCCAGCCACCGCCTTGTGTGCGCTTGGTTCCTCAAATACAGCGTGCTTGTGTTTGCCTGTGAAGGAGTGTGGGCCGCATCCGTTGATGAAATGTGGCTCCCATCCACATGCCTCCCGGTCTTATTCTTTCGGGTTTACACTGGATATGGGGTGTGTGGATGGAGCTGTGGGTGTTGCAGCGGAATCCACCCATGGTCCCTCTGTGGGCGCAGGCGTCCAGTGGCTGGCCACAGTGACAGGCAAATCCGAAACCGGATGCCGCCAACAATTATATATATATATATATATATATATATATATATATATATATATATATATATATATATATATATTTAGCTGGTAGTACTATTTGCACTGCCTATGCTTTCTTAGCCTCTTTTTTAAATTGTGTTCGTAGACCATCTCATCCTTCTCACCACCTTTGATCATTTTTATCCTAACGTCAGGAGTCGTAGCGATTGAATGCACTACATTTGGAAGCCCGGACCATAGCTTTTTGTCCTAACACGGCTGAGCAGTTGCACATGATTTTAGATTTCTGCTTTTTACACTTTTTTTGGTATCACCAATCATGCGTGAGCTGTGACGGATTTGTACCTTGTTGACAAAGGACTTGAGTCAGGCGAGTGAGTGAAGGTAGTGTCAAAGTGTTGATTCGCTTGGTGCGCTGCTCAACTTAGTTTCGGGCGCTTACTAACCAATTCTGGTGTTTTGTTTCAGTGCGTTATGGCGAATGGCTTGCTAGCAGTAACTGAACTTCAGGCAAACTCAGAGAAGAGTAATGCTCTATGCTAACTGAGCTCAACGGATTACTCCTACGTGTTGTCACCCATGACTGAGTACTGAGTAAGGCCTTCGAACTCCTTCAACCTTTAGTGAAGCAGATACTGAAGCCTACCTTATCAGATTCGTCACCATTCATCAGCTTGGTATGGGTAGTATCTAACATACTTCATTAGATCACAGAAGCATGCATACTTGTTCCACTTTAGAGTCCAGTCTCGTATTGGTAGTCGTATAGTAACTCATTTAACTGGCACTTACACTGCTGGTGAGTGGGTTGGAACAATTGAACTTTTACCCGACTCCACTCACACGCTCCCCAAGGGGCCGTGCACTTTGGATTCTTGTGTTTTCTGGAGCGCCTCCTGTTGTGCTCTGTCAACCTTTTGGATTGGTCCGATGTGCTTACAGCTATTGGAGCATCACTGTGTCGTGCGCCAGTAATTGTCGCACTCTTGAGCTAGTTACTGTTTTTCCATAGCTCATAATTTTTACGTCATATTTCACTGCCTTTTGCAATCTTATTTCCCCTGACAAGCAGGTTATGTAACTGTGTCCTAATTTGCCTTTGCTGCCTTACTGACCGATTTTCTCTCGATTCATGATGTTGACTAGCTCATGTTTTATTGTGTTTCAGAATGTTTTAACTCTCCGTTTCTCTACTGTGTGTGGGATGCCCTCACAGAGCATCTGAGGCGCCATTACTTAGAATGAGCTACCCACCTGAAACGTCACGTTCGTGTCATGAAGCAGATGGCCGCAGCGATCGCAGTGGTGGGAGCGGTGGGGCAGCTGGCAGCAGCAGCGGCGGCGTCTATGGGACATTGTGTGGCACCTGCGTCGGCGGCACCAAGGTTCCCGCGTACACCTCCACCTCCTATGATGTTTGTAACGATCCTATCACCTCCAGTCATCACAATCGTATTGTTTCAAATTGGAAGAAGTGGTCTCTTGGATTGGACTACCTTCTGCAAGATAGCGACGGTGTGGCCTTGTTCAAATCTTATTTGCAGTATGAGGGATGTTCCAATCTGCTCGATTTTTGGTTTGCCTGCCAAGGGTTCAGGAGCAAAGTGGATTCGTCCGATCACCGAAAGATAACGCAGCTGATCAAAGCCATTTATCGTACCTATATCCGTGGGTCGACTTGTAATACTACCATTGGGTTATCGACGATGCTGACAGAATCCCCTGTCTTGATGCAACCGCGGGCGGAACCGATACGGTTGAGAGCTGAAACTCGAAAGATGATCGCTGAGCGGATTGCTAGAAAATACGCCCTTGATCAGACCGTCTTTGACCCCGCACAAGCTGAGGTAGAGCATTTCCTCCGAACAACAGCTTATCCAGCGTTCTTGAAGTCTGATGTTTATGTTGACTTTTTGCAAGCCACTTTGGAGGGCACGAATCGAGGGCTTCACCCCTCAAGGCTTGGATGCACAGAGCCCCAACCAATGAATGCAATCCTTGGTATTCCTGATTATTCTGGTAACTTTCCGCTAGGTGGGAATATTCTTCCTACTTTGGAAGAAGACAAGGAGCTGAAATCAGAGGAGTTTTCAAGTCGTGCGAATCCTTTAGGTATTGGTACTCCAGGTGCTTACAATTCGGACCCGAATCGAGTACCCAGTTTTCCTTCATCTCAACGAGCATATCCGCTCAATTGCCCCCATTGTTCGCAGTACCACTTTCAGGGTCATCAACTCACGTGTCCATCATCTGATGGATGCAACCAACAGACCAATTATCCCCCACCTCGCATCAGTTCCTATGGATTCAGACCTACATTAGGCATCATGCCTTCCAATGCTCCCGCCCCCTTGACGATGGAAAATTTACAAATGACTCGACTTTATCGGACTGAGCTGTCTCTACAGCAATCGTTTCCATATACTCCTATGACATCAGGCGATCCTACATCGATCCTGAACCCACGACCCCAACTCACGGAGGGTTATTTGGTGGGTTCACGGGGATACCCTTATATTCGGAACTGTGAGCCTAAGACCGGAGGACCGCGTCCTCACATGAACTACGTATACACCCAGTGGGTCGACGCTATTCGGTAAGTCGTGACAACCGTCTTTCGCCAATTCTTTTGACATCTATGTTCGTTGGAGGGTAACATTGTTACCACCTTTATCCACGTTTGAATTTTTCAGCAATATTGATCGCCATATATTCTATAATCGTGTTCTTGTTCTGACTGTTTAATGCATTCTTCAGCACCGCCTATTGGACGCAAATTGATCACATTGCGATAAGTTACCGATGGAGAGGCTGCGACCAGAACTGTCGCTCGATTCAGAGCACATGTGTAGACACCGAATATGCACTTGTATGTGCTGACCTGCGGACGCACTTTTGGCGGACGCTCCCTACGACGTTGTGACCGCATTGACACCAGCCAACTGGCGAAGCCAGCTGTTCTGAATGCCTAAAAGTGCGCTGTCATGCGAGTTGGATAAGCGCTCACTGGATGCAGTTGAAGCTCACTGGTCTCATATGTCTAATCGCCAACATGGACATTGGGTCTCTTCACAGTCTCTTGAACTTATCGATGCTCACCGACATATTCCGACTGGAAGCGAATACAATGAAACTCGCAAAGAGCTCCGGGCAAAACTCCGTGCTAACCTGAAGAGAGACCTAGAATCCTGGTGGTCTCATCGTTCATCAGCGATGGAAATGGCCGCTGTCCTCGAGAACCATTGTAAGTTATTCCGACTGACAAGGGAATCGAGCAGCAGGAGACCTGGTGTTAGTGAAACAATTTATGACGAGAGTCGACAGCCTATCCACAACTCGTCAAAATCCTTGGAGCGTTTGGCTGAGCACTTGAAAGGCGATTTAATCGGCCGGAGTTGTTAGATTTCTCGCCGGCCACTAATCGCCCCGCTCCGTGGGCTGTCCCCTTGGATCCACGCTTTCGCTCAGAAGTCGAACGTGAGATCGAACTGTTGTAGTTAAATAAAGCCACGGGACCAGATGATCTTCCAGCCCTCTTCAAATTCGGGGGACTTGCTTTTGTAGATGATTTACACGAGTTACTGTTCAAACTGTGGGAGCAGGAAACTGTCCCAATCGACTTTCGCCGCTCAGTCACAGTCCCAATTTTCAATGGAGGCTCACGATCGGAATGCGGTCACCATAGAGGAAACCGTCTGATCTCCATCGCCTCCATTTTGATTACCTTCACAGACTGGCTGGCACTTGTGAAAACCATATTCGTGAAGAGCAAGCCGGGTTTCGTCGTGATCGAGGCTGCATTGACCGCATCTTCACTTTGCGTCAGTTGTTGGAACACTGTTACATATATTGGCGGCCCACCGTTGTCTTGTTTCTCGATATCAAAGGTGCATTCGATTCGGTGGATAGACTTGCACTTTGGGACTGTCTACTCAGGAAAGGTGTACCTGAGAGATGTAAATATTATCCGATCATTATACGCGCGTAGCTTACGGCAAGCTCTCGTCACCCTTTAATATCTCCGGCGGTTTGAGACAAAGGTGCCAGCTGTCACCTCTTCAATTTTACTATTGACGAAGTCATGGAAACCGCGTTCAGAGGACACGACTACGAAGGTGTGAATCTGCTCGCAGGAGAACGACTTCTTGACTTGGAGTATACTGACGATATTGCCCTAATCTGTGACAGCTCACAAACGTGTCAGGCGGCACTGGACAGATTTGCACTAGCTGTCCGTCACTCCGGGCTTTGCTTCGCACCCTCGAAGTGCAAATCGTTTCTCCAAGGTTGGGCTGGACCGCCTCCTACGCTGACCCTTGGTGGGGATCAGCAAGAAGTCGTTCAAAAATTCAACTACCTGGGAAGTTGTATCAACGCCCGTGGGATTGAAGATGAGATCACGAACCGTATGACAAAACCTCGGGCGCTTTTACTAATCTTCACTACTTATGGCGCGGGCGCGACATCACTCTCACCCTGAAGGGTAGAGTGTACAATGAAGCTTTAAGTTCGACCCAACTGTACGGTTGTGAAACCTGGCCCCTTAAAGCAGCGGACCTGAAGAGGCTAGTTACGTGCGACCACCGGTGCCTTCGCAAATTAGCTCATCTCTGGTTGGAACACCGCGTGAGCAACGAGCGTGTTCGACGGCTTGTTTACGGCACAGGGAAAGGAAATGAACCGCTCAGCACCGTTATTTCACTCATCAGGCTCCGATGGCTGGGCCACGTGTTACGCATGCCAGCCCACCGACTCCCGCGACGGGCGTTGTTTGCACACCGAGGGTGCGGATGGAAGAAGAGGAGAGGTAGACAGTCGATGACTTGGTCGAGAGGAATGAAGGCCCTCACTTCGGTGCTGGCCCTGTTTGGGGTCCAAAAGACGGTGAACACGTTTGGCTGGATACAATTTTGATATGGCTAGGAGCCGACCTCAGTGGCGTTCATGCTGTGAGTTTCTTTGTCCCATCCCATCCCTCTTAATATCTCCCTTCAACCACGATCTCACTATTTAGCACTACATAATTTTTCACATCTTTTTGATGCACAACAACCGGCTGGTAGCTTTCCGGAACGATGCCCATCCGTTACCGGTAACTCAGCCGGCTTGGATAAGTTGCACTTTTCTCTCCTTTTTTCTATGTATTGCTGCAGAGTAGCTGAACTGTTTCCCACCTTTGAAATGAAAATGAAATGTGTCAGCTTATACGCCGTAACGGCGCTTCGCTGCCGCGCGACCACCACCAGTCGCGCGCAGGCTGAGTATACCGCGAGGACGCCCACCCCTACGCGGATTCGAACCGGTGACCTTATGGTTGGAAAGCAAACGCGCCGACCACTCGGCCACCGGCCGACGTTTCCCACCTTTAGCTAATGTGTATGATGATGATGATGATGATGATGATAATGATCACTGCCTATCGATCGGCTGTTGTTTCCATGTTTCCTCGATTATACCATAATATCAGGATGCATTGAGTTGTCGCCTATAGTCTCACCTCAATCCACTAGTCATCATCTGCCCAACTTTTTACGCTTTCTATTCCACGCATTCGCATCTGTCTTATTTAGCTTCTAATTTTTTTGGACGGATCCCACCCTTTCGGATAACTACAATTAAGTGCACTCACTAGTAATTACTCGGTATTCTATGCATTTCGAGAATCCAATTGTTTCCTTTGTGAGCTTTGCCGTTTCTTTTCACGTAGTCCATTTTCTTGTTTCTACCAAGCCCAACGCTCGCACATTCGGCTGATCACATGCTGGCTACTCGCATTCCCACGCAACCACCGAATCCTTATCACATCTCCTACGCGCCTGCTTCTGCCAGAGATTCCGAGCACCACAGTCTTTCCAGCGAGGCTCGCACGGATGACACGCATTCACACACGGATAGTAGCCAGTACGTATTTCCTTTCAGCACTTTACAGACCGCTATGTGGTGTTGAATGCCGTCATCTTCTATCGTTTCTTGAGATGGGGAATGCTGCTTAACTTTCAACTCCAGGAATTAGTCATATTTACTCGATGTATTTGCAATCCGCTACCTTTATCAGAAAATTATCCCTTAGTTATTCCGAGGTAGTTACTCTTTTAGCTTTTGGTAGTTTCAATAACCTTGATGGTCGTATACACACAGAAATTTATGTACGCTTGCTTGGGGAGTTCTGGGCTGGTCACCTGGTTCTCCATCAAATACCACGAGAGCTCGTACGAAACTGTGTCAATGACAATATGACCACTTATAGGGTCACTGACCACTCACTTCTGTAACCAGAGGTGAGTATATAACTGAGAGCGGATGAGAACAACCTTACTAGCCACTGGATTGCTGCTGAACATAAAGAAGGCGAAGGAGTCAACAGTCTCTACCCCGCTGCCTTGCGGGTTAGGTCTTAAGACCAAAGGCTTGGGGTGGGGTCCCTTAAGTTAACCCTCTTCCTTGGCCTGGGCAACCGGGAAGATCTCTGCTCACACAACACACTAACCTTCTAAACTTTCCCATCCTTTCACCAACTACCCGTTTTCCCCTTTTTGTTGTTCTTAATTATGTCTTGTGGCACTGCCAATTGTACATTGGTCAAGTGTTGAATAATAACAATATGCTTTGCAAAGGCTGAGTGCAACACCTTTAACGCCAAGTGTTTTACACCTGTGTCCATCTTGTGGACAATTTCACTCGACAACTGAGACTCTTACATTTCGGACTGATGATCCCGTGTATCTTCAAATCTTTGACTATGGCTGCTCACGGAGCGTTATTCGCGTCGGTTAGCATCTGCATTCTGCAACAGGGAGGCGCGCATTCTCGTTTTTAACAACCATGCTTGGATTTGTTTGTTCAACCAGTAAAGGTACGAAGTTACATTCGGGTTCTGGTACATTATACTGGCAAAAGATTCGGTCATTGATCATCGGACTTTTGATCTGATTGGCTTCTCTAGTTGGGTTTCACATGTCTCACTTTTCTCTAGACCCAAGACGTCACATGACACGAGTCTCCAGAAGAAATGTGCTTACTGTTGTCCTTTAACCGAAATACTTGTCTGACTTGCTTTTGGAGCTGAGTTATCCGCGCGATAAGTGGCTTATTCAATAGCGCGATGATGCTGTCTCACCGCCATTGCATTGTTTGTGACCGAATGATTATCGCGACATGTAGCTGATGTGATAACGAGTTTTCCGTGGATTAGACCCTACTGTTAATCTGCTTCACTCTTCCTTACTCTTATTTTTATCAGTTACAACTTCTAATCCCGGGATGCATAACAACGAAGTGCCCATACAAGCTACCACTTTTGTGATATCATCATTGATGATTATTGCTCAAGTGTTCGGTTCAATGTGTCGATATTACCCACGTACATAGATGCGGAAGATTTAGTCGTCTTGACTATGTCGCGAAAATAGCAGCAGCATAAATTGGCGTGTTGGTTAGTAAGCATCTTAGCTCTACTCAGGCAACAATTCAACCTACACAGCTTTAATGATTCATTCGGACTCATTAAGGATTTCGGTCAAATTAACCTAGACACTAAGGACACGTGCTCTTTAGACGTTCAATCGAGATGGTCAATTCCAAATTCCAGTTGATTGGTGTGGAAAAATTCGGTGTGCAAATAACGAAGGATTTACGCAGATAGTCTGTGCTTCTCTGCACAGAAAACGTTGGATTCTGTTTCCAACAAGCTTCATACCACCAAATCGATGCAATAGCTTTGGGGGGTCCGTTCGCCCCGACGTTTTCATGGTAATACCAGAAAGGGACCTAAGTGGAGAGATCTTTCAACTCTCTTACTCCAAACAATATGTTAATGACATTCTCGTGTTCGGTTCTTCGAGACTGCAAATTGAACTCTTGCTGCACCAGCTTACTAGCATCTGTGCCAAGTTAAAAGTTATTCATGTAATCGGCACGAATGACTGCCTACCATACCTTGACATTCTCATCAGCCGAAGGGATACCAGGCTTTTTAAGCAGGCCGTCTACCGAAAACCAACATGGTTCGGTCAATATTCACACCTTGCCAATTTCACACCGATGGGCCACAAGCGTGCACTGGTGAAAACCTTGTTCACTCATGCCAAGTACATTTGCTCCAGCGATTGGCTGGGGATCTAGACACGATAACCAGAACGTTCCTGGAGAACGGTTGACACAAGCGCTTCATCTAAAAGCAAACCCAGATCATACAGCCGAAAGAAATGGTGTTGCTAGCTCCTAAAAATAGATATTTCTCTAGCTCCCATTTAAAGGTAACGCTATCACAATGTGCACCTTATTTCTGACCTTCCGAGAACATACTACGCTGCAGATACTGTGTTGATCAACAGAACCCGGAAACTATCGCTGCCTACAGTAAAGGAAACGAAATCCATCAGCGTCAAATCACACTATATGTTTAACAATTTGGAGGTAGCTGTGGCGTCAGTTATATAGGCAGGACTACGAAGGTTTCGAATTCCCGAGTGAAGGAACACTTGTCAAAATAGGTTCACTGTGAGGCCAGTCAACAGGAGGTCAGGTATCCTTCGCCCGATATTCCGTCTGCACGCAAGGCGCCATGCTGATGCTTCGCTCTCGTGCTACTACTGCAAACACTCTTCCATCACCCGCCATTCGCTTATCTACTCTTCCCCTGTATCCTTCTTCCCCGTTTTTGTCTGATCAATCAGTGATGAGCAGCATTACTTCCTCCGATATCACTGTTGCCGCTCCATCCTCTGACATAATCATGCAGCGCCAACCCGGGGTGGAACAGTCCCGGAGTATACCCTCTCCGCTTCTGCAACCGAAGACACAGTTCAACTTGGCGGCGTTCAATGTGCGTACCATAAAACAGATTGGGCAGCGAGCTGGTCTCACGCACACTCTAGTAACTTTTGCAATTGATGTCTGTTGTTTGTCTGAAACACGACATCTGGATTCCAGCACAGTCTACCCATTGTCGTCACCAGTTCATCCTTATACTCGTTTCCACCTTCGACTTTCTGGAGACGCCGAGGCTACCGCTTCTGGGCAAGCTGGTGTTGGGGTCGCCCTTAGTGCCAGAGCCGAAGCTGCCCTTCTCGAATGGATTCCGATCAACAGTCGTCTTTGTGCTGTCAGGCTACATGACTCGTGCAAGGTTAACAGGCGTCGAGAAGATAGTGCTCTTTTTGTAATCACCGCATATGCTCCAACTGAATGTAGTCCAGATACCGTCAAAGACCAATTCCATCAGAACCTTGATGATTTGCTCTTAAAGGCCCCCAATATGGACATCATTATTGTGCGGGGGATTTCAACTCGTGTGTTGGTCGTTTGTTACCAAGCGAACACCATTTTGGAGTCCCGCGTGAATACGACGACTTTCGCTCAGACAGTGGTGAAAGACTACTGAGTTTGTGTGCTGTCCACCAACTTTACCTCTCCAGCACTAATTTTCGCCACCCTAGACGTCACTACGCTAACTGGCACGCTCTATTATCTTCTCAACGTTAATCACAAATTGATCATCATCGTCGGCATGGCAGTATTCGGAAACTGATCATGCGCTAGTGCGTGCGTCGATTTGCATGCGTTTAGGTGACTCGACTAGGACTAGACAAACTCGAATTTACTCTGCTAAACTGCATGACCCCGCCGTGCAATTGGAATACCTATAGCAGCTTCATGAGAACCTCACTTCTCCGCCTCCTCGGGATGTTGATCAGCATTGGTCTTTATTGCAGCCGATTATGTTTTCAGCGCGTTTATCCAGTTGCGGTCTTGTTCGTTACACAACTAAAAGTTGGGTCTCGGCCACCTCCGTGGAACTTCACCACTATCGGCAGGCTATACCCGTCAGTGTAGTGTACACTGAACTCCGCCGTTCTATCTCCAGACAACTGAAAGTGAGTCTTCGCCGCGATCGTGAATCCTTGTGGTCTAAACAGGCCAAGGATATGGAAGTTGTTGCCTCTGCAGGTAATAGCCGCAGGTTGTTTTATCTTATCAGATCCACCGGACGCAAAGTTCAGGCCATCAGTCAGACCATCTGTGAATCAGAGGGTACAAAGATCACCAACCTACGCAAACGCTTGGATCGCTGGGCAGAGCACTTTACTCTACAGTTTAATTGCCCAACACTACCTCCGGTTACACATCCACTGCCGTCATGTGATCCTTGGTCAGTCTGCATAGATCCTCCCACTGAAGCAGAAATACGGAGAGAACCCAAGGCTATGAAACGCCACAAAGCTCCTGGCCTTGACAGTCTTCCTCCGGCCTTACTTATAGATTTGGGGGAACTTAGTTGTCACGGAAATTCTATCACTGTTCACAAAAGTATGGAGCGATGAGAAGGTTCCTAACTCATGGGGAGAATAAGTTGTGGTTCTGATCCACAAGAAGGGCTCTCGTAGTGAATGCACCAACTTGTCTCGGTCGCGTCCAAGCTCTATGTGCCCATTCTGCTGCGGAGGCTCTCAGTTACCCGCGAGAGTTTGTCTCTTGAGGAAATGGCTGCCTTTCGTTCTGGCCATGGTTGCATTGACAAAATTTTGACGTTGCGTCAAATTCACGAACATTGTCATGTCCACCGAAGACCGACAATGGTGGTGTTTTTGGATATCCGAGCTGCTTTTGATTCAGTAGATAGGCCGTCATTGTGGAACTGTCTGCTACGAAATGGCATTCCCCTCAAGTTTGTCATACTCTTGTAACAGCTGTATAGTCAGACCTCCTTCAAAGTTAGAGCTTATGGAAGGCTTCCTTCTTCATTTCCCCTTACCTTTGGAGTGCGCCAAGATTGTCCTATCTCGCCGTTCATTTTCAGCTTTGCCTTTGAAGATGTCCTACATCGCGCATTGGAAGGAGCCCAGAGCTGCGGGGTTGAGCTTCTACTCGGGAGTAGAGTCGTGGACCTGGACTATGCTGATGACATCGCTTTGCTGGGGGACGACTCGCAGGTTGTTCAGAACATTCTGAACCGCTTAGCGATAGAGGCATCTAACTACGGTCTGTATTTTGCTCCATTTAAGTGTAAAGCTTTGCTCCAGCATTTTCAGGCTCCTGTGCCTAGGCTCACCATTTCTGGTGTCAGCCTGGAGCTCGTTAACAACTTTACTTACCTCGGGAGTTGCATGACGGTTGGTGGTCGTATTATCGATGAAATTTCACAACGAATTGCCAAAGCTCACCTTGCATTTACTAACCTGAGACACTTGTGGCGTCGTCGCGATGTCAGTCTCAAGCTCAAAGGCCGAATGTACAATGCCACAGTCCGTGCTGTCCTACTGTACGGTTGCGAGACCTGGCCTGTTCGATCGGAAGATTTGAGATGACTATCTACTTTCGACAACTGCTGCTTGCGTTCGATTTTTCGCGTATCGTGGCAGCACCATGTGAGCAACGCGGAAGTTAGAAGCAGAATCATGGGAGCGGTCAGTCCTGGTCTCCAGAGCATAATCATCCAGCACCAATTGTGTTGGCTTGCTCACGTACTGCGCACGCCGGCCCACCGCCTTCCGCGTCGCACATCATTTGCACTTCCTGGACGCGAATGGAAAAAGAGCCACTTCGGACAACTGTTGACCTGGAAAAGGAGTATGAAGATCCTAACTACGTGTCTAGCGTCAGTTGGATCTGTGCGTCTTCCTGGCTGCGGACCACGTGAAGCGGATTCTCAATGCTTGAGTCTTGGAGGATATAGCCCGCAATAGGAGTCAGTGGCGTCAATGCTGTTCTACCATCTCTTCATCCTGTACTTTTTAATGTTGAACAAAACATGAAAACAGAAAAAACACAAACGGCGTGTGGGAAGCTGAAAAAAAAACATTTTTTCTAACGTTTTACTCTCTCCTCGTTAAACATTACATTCTCCTTTCCATACCATCATGGTTTGGATGGCACATTTGTCTGTTTACAGACTTGTGAATATATATATATATATATATATATATATATATATATATATATATTGTTGCGGGTCCGTCAAAAATCCCCGCAAAAACGAGCCAGTAACTCCGGCATAATGGCTGTGGGAAGCGGAGTCCAATTTCTCCCCACAACGCAGCAGTGTTCAGTCACTCCGAGACGCGCCCCAACTGCACACCTTTTGACAATGCTCATTTGCAAACTATCACCTCTGCGTGGTGACTGTTTTCCCTAACTTAATAACCCATAGCACTATCTGTGATTGCCCTTTGTTGGTCGTAAAAGAGCCTACAGAGGACCACTTGTCTTTTCTTTCTCTTCGCCTCAGTTGGGAGTCGGTCGGATCGCGTGATTGCGTGTGCATCGTTAGCTGGCCAGCCTTCGCGTCTAAGTCATTAGCGCGCGTCTATCGTACCCCCCTCTCGTGTGCGCCCGTTCCGAGGGGTCAGCGTCTATCCGAACACTTGCGGCTAAGATCGGTCACACGCTCGCTCAATTTTCCGTCTCACCCGGCTAAGCTAGCGTCATCAGGTCAGCGCAACTCCGTACGATTGGCCAGCGACAATCTTATCAGGTGTTACGCAATCCATATCGAGAGGCGGCGTTCCCTCAATTATAACAGCGGCGACGACTAAGGCAATTTACGCATCTACGCTACCCAATCCATTGCAGTGGCGACAGAGTTGGCGAACCATGATTGACGAATATGCCGATTTAAAATTGATGCTGCAGCAACAGCTTAAGTTGATGTCCGTGCTAACCGAAAAGCTTTCCAGTTCTTCCCTTCATGCAGGTCCGAGCGCCAATTCTCAGTCAGTGGACCAGGTGGTTAGCGGCATCAGCGAATTTCTGTACGACGCCAAGGCCGGGGTAACGTTCGAATCCTGGTACAAGCGGTACGAGGACCTGTTCACCGTTGACTTGGCTCGCCAGGACGACTCGTGGAAGGTCCGCCTGCTTCTGCGCAAACTTGGTACCCTCGAACACCAGCGTTACACCAATTTCATCTTGCCGAGGAACCCACGGGACCTTACCTTTGACGACACGGTCCGAACGTTGTCACAGATTTTTGGCGAGCAGTCCTCTCTGTTCAGTGCTCGTTATCAATGTCTGCAGCTGGTCAAACGTGATGCCGACGACTTCATCACGTACGCGGGCATGGTCAACCGTGAATGCCAACGTTTTCAACTTGGCTCGCTCACCGAGGACCAATTCAGATGCCTGGTCTTCGTCTCTGGCCTCCAATCTCCACATGATGCCGATATCCGGACGCGTCTCCTGTCCAAGCTACAACAGGATGGATCAGTCACACTCCAGAACCTGGCCGAGGAGTGTCAAACGCTGCTCAACCTGAAGCACGATTCTGCCATGATCCAGAACGCCGCCGCACCTGGTATGGTCCAGGCAGTCACAGCACCTAGGGCGCAATCGTCCGCGCGCCCCACCCAATCCGACCGAGCGAAGTCCCCACCCTACGCATGCCGATTCTGTGGTGCCTGGCATTTCCACCGCGACTGCACTTTCCGCCAGCATTGTTGTCAACGTTGTGGCAGGGTGGGGCACCGGGATGGTTACTGCCATCCTCCATCTCCCAAGGGGGCCAAAACTGGGCTGGCCCCCACCCGCGATCCAAAGAAGAGGTCCCGACCCAGACGCACACCTAAACTTGGTCCGGTTGGCAGCTCCCTGAGCCTGCTGGCCACTTTCCAAATCGACGCTGCGGATCGGAGAAAGTTCGTCGACGTCTTGATCAATGGTCAATCGGTCCGATTGCAGTTGGACACTGCGTCGGACATCACAATCATCTCCGAGGATCTCTGGCGATCCCTTGGCAAGCCACCTTTTGAACCGACCTCCCAATCTGCCACCAGCGCCTGTGGTGGTCGCGTGCAACTAACTGGGCGGCTGCACTGCTCCGTCTCCTTCCGAGACGTCACGTTCAACGCGACCTGCTACATCACGAAGGCGAAGCTCAACGTGCTTGGTCTCGACTGGCTCGAAACCCTTGGCTTGGCCGATCTTCCTCTTCGGGCCATCTGTAACGTGGTACATACTCCGACAGTACCAAACGACCGAACCGACGACAAAGCCAGTCAATCCGCCCCCGTGTTCCAGCATCCTCCAAAAGCCTCAAAGATGCCACCACACCAATCACCAGTTCCTTGGCATCCGCCAACAAAACCGTGGTCCCGAGTGCACATCGATTATGCTGGTCCCATCGATGGCATTTCCTATCTGGTCGTGGTCGACGCCTATTCCAAATGGCCGGAAGTGGTCGCCGTCAACCCGCCAACCGCATCCGCCACTCTGGCTTGTCTCCAACGAATCTTCAGTCAACATGGCCTTCCCGAGGTCTTGGTGTCGGACAATGGTACCCAGTTTACGTCTTCCGTCTTCGAAGACTTTTGCCGCCGACACTGCATCGAACACCTCCGCTCACCGCCGTACCATCCCCAATCCAACGATCAAGCGGAGCGATTTGTCGACACATTCAAGAGGGCGCTTTTGAAATCTCGCGGGGAGGGGACCGTGGATGAGTGTCTTCAAGCCTTCCTGCTCTCGTACCGGTCCACACCGAATCCAGCTACGCCAGGATGCCAGGCACCAGCTGAAGCATTGATGGGCCGCAAGCTACGCACCACAAACGATGCGCTCATTCCGACAGAGAAGCCACCTACTCACTCTGGTGCCGGCACCAAACACAAAGATTTCGCCGTCGGAGCCCCAGTCTACGCTCGTGATTACCGAGCAGGTTATCCTCGCTGGATCAAAGCAACAGTGACAGCCAGGCGAGGTGACATGCTGCATGATGTCTCCGTGGGTGATGACACCTGGGTTCGCCATCGCAATCAACTTCGTCCGCGCCACGGAGAAACCACCACGCCAGCCAGCCATCCCGTGCACCTGCCGCTGCACATCCTGCTGGATACCTTTGGAATGGCTCCACAACGGGAGAACACGGTCGAAGCCGCTCAATCGACGCCGCGTCTCGAAAACCTGCCTTGCCGACGAACAGGAAGAATCCGGAGGTCGCCGAAATCCCTCCAGGTCAATCCTTGGCAGAAGCGGTACGTTTCCTCTTCAAAGGGAGGTGTTGCGGGTCCGTCAAAAATCCCCGCAAAAACGAGCCAGTAACTCCGGCATAATGGCTGTGGGAAGCGGAGTCCAATTTCTCCCCACAACGCAGCAGTGTTCAGTCACTCCGAGACGCGCCCCAACTGCACACCTTTTGACAATGCTCATTTGCAAACTATCACCTCTGCGTGGTGACTGTTTTCCCTAACTTAATAACCCATAGCACTATCTGTGATTGCCCTTTGTTGGTCGTAAAAGAGCCTACAGAGGACCACTTGTCTTTTCTTTCTCTTCGCCTCAGTTGGGAGTTAGCGCATGTCAGGGTGGGCGGCAGTGGCAGTGGCAGGCGGGGGAGGGGGAGGGCGCCGCGGTGCGGGTAGGGCCGCGGGGCGGAAGGGCAGGGGGCTGGGGTTGGACCTGGGGGCTTCAGGGGTGATGGGCGCGAGGGGGAGTTTAAGGGGGGGCTGTGGGCGGGTGAGGCCCGACTGGTTGGCTCGGGGTGAGCGGTCGGGCGTGCTGGCTTTGGGTTGTGTCGTGCGTGGTTGTCCGTGCGGGTTTCGGTCTCGCGGGACGGGTCCGGGCGTGGGCAGGGGGTCCTCCGTTCGTTGTTGTTTGCTCCGGTGTTCGCGTTTATCTTGGTCTTTTTCCGCTTTCGGGGTTCGGTGCGGTTTGTTTTCGTGTTTGTTATTATCGTTTTGACGTCGTCTTCGGTTCGGATCGACGGTGATTGCGTGTGAGTCTTTAGCTGGCCAGCCTTCGCGTCTAAGTCATTAGCGCGCGTCTATCGTAACCCCCTCTCGTGTGCGTCCGTTCCGAGGGCTCAGCGTCTATCCGAACACGTGCGGCTAGGATCGTTCACACGCTCGCTCAATTTTCCGTCTCACCGGCTAAGCTAGCGTCATCAGGTCAGCGCTATCACTATCCGTACGATTTGGGCCAGCGAACAACTCTTATCAGGTGGTTACGCACACCACCAAACAGCACCACGTCGCTCCGCACCAGCGTCTTCGACGCAGCCCGACCTAGCCCCGACAGAGCGGCCCCACAACACAACCAACGAGGTCCACCACCCCCACACGCAGCTGTCTGATCCGAACCACGCGGGAATGTTATCACACGATAGAACGGCCCGGCGATGGTCTGAGATCACTTGTGGCCATTCTTCCTGCAGTGTTTACATTTTTCTCATTGAATTCTTCACACTCTCCTTATGTCGGGAGATTAACTACTCGGGCGCCAGAAGTGGGGAGCACTAAGCAGGCTGGAAGCATCGGCACGCGAGTGGAAATCATTTGGCAATGGTGCATGAGGTGAATAGGAGCTGTCTCGAAGCAATCTAATGGCTTTCACTAGAAACTGCAGCCAGCTGCGCTGGATGTCAGG